>NCQV01105961.1:6220-17561 GCA_002740545.1 Lophocereus schottii | reverse complement strand
TCATGCATTTGCGACTTCTGCTGTTGATGATAAGATTTCATACCCATGTACAACTTGTGCTAATTGATTCCACCATGAAAGGAAAGTTGTAAGAGTTCACCTTCTTATGAAAGGGATGGATACTAATTACCGTAAATATGTATGGGTCTATCATGGGCAGCCAATTCTAAGTGATAATGATGGCGATGATGAGATGCTAGATAATCAATTTAATCATGAGAGTCATGGTTCAATCGAACATGATATGCATGATATGATAGGGGATGCTTTTGCATGTCATGAATTCATTAATGATTTCTCAGCCCCTAATGAAGAAACAAAGAGGTTTTTTAAACTAATTCAAGATGCGAGCCAGCCCCTCTATTCTGCCTGTGAAGAGTTTAGTAAGCTCTCATTTATTATTGAGATATATCATCTTAAATGCATGTATAATGTCAGTGATAAGGCATTTGATGCATTTAGAAAATACTTCTAAAGGGCCCTTCCAAAAGATTCAGTATTGCTGAATTCCTAATGAGTTGGACATTTTTCAAAGTTGGGGAACTTTCTTTGGCTTCATACATTTTCTTGATGAGCTAGACATAGTGCCCATATATAAAGTTTATATGTGGTATGCTTAGATTTAGATCTTCGGCCTTGTATAATTTGGCTTCGAGTTGTATCTTTTATTTCCTTAATTATTATTGAACTTTAATGTTTGGTATATTCCGGACGAGTAGCTCGTAGAGTTGTGGACTCCGGCGAGTAGCCGTTGAACTTATTTCTATGTTCTTTTATACTTCTACTCGATGCAGGCAATTAATGTAAAATTAAGTCAGTTTTCATACGAAATTATGTCCGTTTTACCCCAGAATTTAAGTAAAAATTTAACAAATTGTTGATACTACTGTAGTTTTTATAGAGTATACAAATTTATGCATTTTATATCTCAAGTTCTATAATAAGTGAGTTTAGAGTAGTTAATTTAACTATCTTGCTGGTAAACTTTTTCAATTTAAGATGGTCTTGTACATTTCATTTCTATTGAAATTAACTTGTCGTGATGCAATTTATGACATCTCTTGCAATGAGGACTGGGGGGAAGAGAGTGTGATTAGAGGTTTACATGAAAAGTTAATTTGGTTGGAATGTGTTTGATAGCTTGTATATTTTTGTTTATTTTTAATGGTAAATTTGACATCATGTAATTAAGGGATAATGCTATTAGATGATTATAAATATTCTTTATTACTTCTTCTTAAGATTTATGCTTTTGTGCTTGTTTAATAAGGAATATCGAGGATGTTCTTTCTTCATTTGAGGATATTGATGATGACAATGAAAATGATCATGTATTTGAAGAAGAAAATGTTGAAGAAGTTGATGATCAAGAACAAAATGATGAGTTATAGTTTGAGTTCTCTTTTGTAGTTAACTTTTGTCATGATTTGTAGTTTAGGTAGACCAAGTAATGTTTATGAGTTTACACTTGTAGTTTGGACTTTAATTTCAATGGAAGCAACTGTTAGAGTTATGTACTTATTTGTTATGAACTTTTAGTGAATGTATAGCATTTTTGAAAACTTTTAAATAACATTGTACTTTTGTTAGAGTTGATTCTTCTATCGTGGATAAATGTTATATTACAGGTTTGATTTTGTGTAGATGTATTCGTTGAAAAAAATAGTTTCCACTTGAGTGGATAGACTATTGGCAGTGGATGTTTCGAGTCATGAGTTGTGTGAAAGAATAGAATTTCCAACAGATTGCAGTTTGATAGAAACTTTTTTTTGGCAGTATACAGTAGTACCAATAGATCTTCTTGTTGGAGAAGATTACAAAAGCGGGAGAAAGAAAGAATTACCAACAAATATAGTATGTTGGTGAATAATCTATGCCGCCAGTTGATTTATCACCAATAGAAGCATATGTTGATAACACTTGCTATCACTAACATATTATGTCTCTATTGTTAACACGATGACATTCACCCTTGGATTCATTTTGTTGGTATTACAGAGAAATTGCGGTAGATTACAATATATGTTGGTAAAACTTATACAATCACCTCTTTTTACCAACAGTCTAGCAACAGGCCAATATCTGTTGGTATAAGGTTTTACCAACAGCAAATATACTTATTGCAATAGAACTATCCATGTTGGCAAAAATCACTTTTTTGTAGTGTTGGTGACTTTTAGGAGTGGTTTTACTAAGACTTAAATAGACTACTTTCTAATTAAGGTGAACAATAGGGTGTTGTGTAAAGAGTGTAAAGTGATACCCAGTGAATACTTGGAGACTCAACATAGACTATTGGCAATTGATGTGGTGATTAAGAGTTCAAGGAGGAAGAAGAGAAGTGTCGGAGATCCTAAAGTTAGATGGTGGAATCTTACTACAGAGAACGCTGCTAAATTATCAGAAAATATCAAAGAAGGGAGTTGGAAGCAAGTAGAGGATGAAGACAAAATGTGGGAAACAATAGCTAAGTGCATTCAAAGGTTAGCTGAAGAGGTCTTAGAAATATCTAAAGGGACCGGAGGTAGAATAAACGGAGCTTTGTGGCGGAATATAAGGAAGTGAAAGAGAGAGTTAAGGAGAAACAAAATACACACGTCGCTCTAATCGATAGCAGATCAGATAGAGAAAAAAAGAAGTTAATTTTGTTAAGTAGAAGCATGCTAAAAAGATAGCAAAGAAAGCTCTCATTATAGCAAAGAACGACACATATGAAGTTCTGTATCAAAAACTAGAGACTAAGGAAGGAGAGAAGGATGTCTTCAATTTAGCAAGGGCTGGGGGAAAGCAAATAAGAGACTTGAGAAATGTAAGGTGCATCAAAGGTAATGATGGTAAGGTATGAGTAGAGGAAGCTAAGATAAGGGGGAGATGGTGATATTACTTTTCTAAGCTCTTTAATGGCGAGTTCAGTGAGTATCCACAGAGGAATGAGAAGAGGATTAGGAGGAGCATCAAAACTATAGGTTTTACAGTCGTAATAGTAAAGAGGATATTAGAGACACATTAGGAAAGATGAAGACTGGGAAGGCTATGGGTTCGGACCGTATCCCTCTGAAAATTTGGAAGTGTTTAAGTGAAGAGAGCTTAGTGATTAACAGAGCATTTTAATGTCATTTTTAGGACTACTAAGGTGCCCCGCGGATGGAGATTCAGTACAATTGTCCCATTTTATAAG
The DNA here is from genome assembly GCA_002740545.1 of Lophocereus schottii. Classification (NCBI taxonomy): domain Eukaryota; kingdom Viridiplantae; phylum Streptophyta; class Magnoliopsida; order Caryophyllales; family Cactaceae; genus Lophocereus; species Lophocereus schottii. The sequence goes on along the minus strand of NCQV01105961.1, from coordinate 14,383 downwards.
AGCAAGGTGATATTCAAGAATGTAATAGTTATAGAAGCATTACACTACTTAATCACATAATGAAGTTGTAGGATATGGTGATTAAGAAAAGGTTGAGTAAGGATATTTCAATTTCGAAAAATTAGTTTAGTTTTATGTCAGGTAGATTAATTATAAAAGCAATCCATCTCATAAGAAGGCTCATGGAATTGTATAGGGATAGAAAAAAAGATCTTCACATGATGTTCATAGATCTAGAGAAAGGGTATGACAAAGTACCACGTGAGGTGTTATAGGAGTGCTTAGAAAAGAAAGCATGTTAGAGACGTATATCCAAGCTATCAAGGATATTTATGAGGAGTAAAAACAAGTGCAAGGACCTCAGGAGGAGACACAGATAACTTTCCTATTGATATTGGGCTCTATCAAGGGTTAGCGTTATGCCCCTTTGTTTTCACTATTGTTATGAATCACAAAAGGGATTCAGAACGAGGTACTATGGTGTATGCTATTTGATGAGGATATTGTTCTTATCGATGATACTAGAGAAGGTCTTAATAGCAAAGTAGAGCAATAGAGACGTACCTTAGAATATAGGGGATTTAGCTTGAGTAAATCAAAGACTGAATATTTTAAATGTAGGTTCAGTGGTGAGAACGCCGGTAGGGAAGAAGTCACAATGGGTGGTGCGTATGGCAACTCAAAGGGCTGAGAAGTTCAGGTATTTAGGCTCGATCACTAAGGAAAAAGGGGAAGATATTAACCAACATATTAGAGTGGGATGACAAAAATGGAGGAATGCTTTTGGAGTATGGTGTGATAAGAAAATTTATATAGGATTGAAAGGAAAAGTTTATAGTGCAGTAGTCAAACCAGCTTTATTATATGGTTTAGTACACTGGCCAATAAAGAAAATTCAAGTCCAGAGGTTGATGGTAGTTAAGATAAAAATGATGCGATGGATGAGTGGATATGTGAGATTGGATAAAATCACGAATGAAGTGATTGCAGAGAGTGTAGGAGTTACACCCATAGACGATAAGATGGGGAAAACTAAACTAAGATGATTTGGTCATATCATGAGGATGAGTGAAAATGCACTAGTGAGAATATGTGAGAGGATTGACCTTTTAGGGTGTAAGAAATATAGAGGACGGCTAAAGAAAAGTTGGAACGAAATGAATAAAAATGATTTGAATGTTTGTAGGTCTACCACCAAGTTTAAGTAATATGAACTCAGCGGTGGTATGTTGCAATTAAATAAGTGCAAAGTAAAGCTCACTCCTGTGTAATTTGAAGGATAGAATATTGCAACGGATAGTCAAAGTAGGGATTGTTTAAATCCTAAAATCCTTATATTTACATAGTCAATGTTTGTTGTTTCTAAAGTATTAAACAAAAATGTGCTTCATGGGACAGTATTGAAAAAAAGTATGAAAATTTAAAATTATCTGAATGAAAATAGAAAATTAAAAAATTCAAATGATTTTTAAAAGACATTAGAGTCAATTAAAAAATTTCAAAACAAAATGAAATTTAAAACTATAAATTATTTAAAATGGAGAAAAAAATATAGAGCTTAATAAATCAGAAAAATAATAAGAAAAATTACTTTTAAATTCAAAGGTCAAATGTATTTTTTCACCAGTGACCAGACCTTTGTTAAGGAGGGTAGACGTAAATACTTGTTTTCTATTTGCATTATAAGTTTTAAAAAAAGATATTTATTTTTGGTGATATTTTATTTTCTTGCAAAAACATGAAGCGGGGTTTACTCTTCTACTTTCTTCTAAAAAATTCTTTTTGTTTTTTCCACTGGCATCTACCAGGGCTTGTGCTACTTTCGGTAACCTAGTGGCATATATGACAAGAAACACAACGTTTGGAGGCTCGTATAGCTGATTTTCAACTTCGATGGGCCGTATTACCAAAAATGAGAACGTCAAGAGTTTCTACGACCTCTGTTGAGGCAAAACTATGTTGACAAAATAAATTAATAGATGAAGCCTTTGAAATGTGACTTTTCAATATTTTGGAAGATTAATAAATTGTTCAAGTGATTTTTTAAACTCTTTGGGTTGACTTCTGATAATGTCTATGTAGACAGTCACATTTAAGTTTTTCAGTGACGAGTTAGTCATCGTAGGATGACTTTTCTCTTTATATTTGTGGGTAGGTATTTGCTTTGTCTTTTAATCTCGTGTAAAGGTCAACGTAAAGAATCGTTAAAGCCATTTCTCTTGTTCGGTAACAAAGTATGGTAATTTATCTCCTCATTTATTTGACTTTTGCTCATAATAAATTTTAATTTCTAGAATTCATATTTGATTTTTTTTATTTTGTAGGAAATAATATTGATCATAGAGTTGATAAGAATTGGGTTCAAAACGGTAAAATTCAAGTAAAGATCTAAGAAAAAATGACCCAACACGACCTGCCATGCAAAATTGCATGGCAGGTCGTGTTGGGTCATTTTTGCAAAATTGCATGGCAGGTCGTGTTGGGTCATTTTTTCTTAGATCCTGTGCAAAGTTTCTAAAAGCGGCTAAAAAGTTTGAGGAAATGTCGTGCACTTTTGCACTGTCATGCATCCCCTCTCCTAGAAATTTTTGACGGTCGCGCAGACCTACTAACTGATCTTTGGGGACTATTTATGTAAAAATTTTAATATTTTTGGAAAGCTTTTTGTTTGGGCTTTGAGGGCTCAATTAGAGTTTATGTTAGCCATTTCAAAACCGCTTTAGAGGGAGAATAATTTAGGTTAGATTATGTATACTTTTTACAAGATCAATTGATTTAAAGATTCAAGCCTAAGTTCCTCTTCTCTTTCTCTTGTTAGTTTCATGTGTTTAGTTTCTTTGCTAGTTTATTAGTTCTTTATTTTGCTTGTATTTTAATGTTTAACCATGGTTAAGGTTGTTAAGTTTGGTTGTGGTTGACCTTTGTATGGCTAGTTGATTTTGTTGAAGCCTTAACCTATCTTGTCTATACTTGACCTCAAAGTTTTCCCTCACGCCCGTCAATTGTTCGATGAAATCTTTGAAAGAGCTTTTATTCGTGTGTTGAGGTAATTGACTTATATTAAAAGGTAAAGTTATTATCTAGTGTGGGCAGGAGGATAGCTATCATTTGGAAATGAAAATATTTTTTATCTTAGCTAGGTCTTGGGATGCTATTCTTGGAGTTTAATGGAGGGAACTCCATAAAAATAGGCAGTCAGAACAACTAGACTAGCCTTTGACCCGAAAGAGGGTTTACGTAGCTTTGAAGGTGCAATCAATCACCTCTAATGCTAGCATAACTTCGGGAGATGAAGACTTGACTTGATTAGTTGGTCTATCTTAGGTTCAATCATAATTGAAGTCCTTTTTGTTTGTTATAATAGTTTAGTTCTACTTCCTATCACCCTTTGTTTTGCCTAACTTAAAACGCTTGACTTACCTTTAGTAATTGGTAACACAATTCCCAGTGGATACAAACTGTATTCGTTGGTTGCTAGTTACAATTACACAATATGCTTGCTGTATTTTTAACGCATCATCTCTAAATTTCCTTCAAGCTATCATTAGGGATGGCAATGGACCAGATTTGGATTGGATATTGAAACATCTGAATCTGTATTCTATTAAGTATCATATTCAAAAATCCAATCTGAATTCGATCTGACATAGTGGGGGAAGCATCTAAATCCGCTCTGACTCGGAGTGGAATGGAGTCGGATTTCATCCATTCTCAAGTGATTTCTTTTCCCCACAATAATTTTATACTATTTTTTTCATTCGAACATATTTTATCTATTTATCGATGCGATAATGTGTACTTTCCTATCAGACCAATCAAAGCTTTGAACAATGCTGAACTACGGAAAATTGACAACTGACAAGGAGACAAATGACGTTGACAGTCTGGTCGACAATGGAATTAGGCTAAGACTATGAGAAAGAGACAAAGGGAAGAGTCTATTAAGCGACTAATGGGTCAAGTTTGGACAATAGGCTTTAGATATGTGAAAATATTAGATTTGAATTTTAATTATTTAACAAAATAGTTGGACCATGTTGAAAAATCGGATCACATGTTACATTCCCTACTAATCTGATCCTGATCCAACTCAAATTTGGATTATTTTGTTCAAACTTGAACTCGAATTTTTTTTCTTGAATCCGTATCGAATTATTTTGCCTTGGATTGGATTGGATGTGTCTTGAACTTGAATGTAATTGCCATCGCACTAGTTATTGCTTAAACAGGGTTATGCATTCTTGCACAATTAGTCACTTAAAAGGCTATTAAAAAGCAACCATCAATTTTATCCATGCCATTGTGGCTCCCTATATGCTAATTGGCCAATACTTTTAAATAGCCACATCTAAAGCTTCTAAGAGTCAGTAAGCCTTACAATTCTTAAACGTCCCTTAAACAAGAAGATAGGATTTACAATATTCGTAAACGTCCCGTGAACGGATTTTACTGATAATATTTGATCAACTGTAACTGTGTTTCGCACTTAATGTATGCTACCTGTAGGATTTAGTAGTCATCATCCGAAAGCATTTGATAGTCGTCTCTTAACACTTGCTGGCAGACACATTAAATAATTTGTGCTTAAACAATGCACAATAAGTATGTCTTTTCTACGGGTGAGTTTTTAGATATTTTCAGATGACTAACAAATTATTCTGAGGTGACCTTTTATTTTTAACTTACTCCTATATGTATGACTATTGACAATTAATCGGACTGACCAATAATTCATTTAGAGGTGACTCTTATTACATTTACGTACATTTAAATAAACTATATTAGTCATCTATAAATTTATAAGTTACTCCAAAATATATTATTAGCCACTGTAAAACCTTAAAAAAGTCATACTTGAAACAGTCTATCTCATAATAAGCTTTATATAAAGCGATCTTACCCAAGAATTTGTATTTCCTAAAATTTATAAGATAAAAACGACCACCTATAGAGTGACTTTTAATAAGTATGAAGTAACCAATAATTTATTTAGAGATGATTATAACAAAAGTCACTATCAAATAAATTATTAATCACTCTTAAAAAAAATCACTTTAAAATCATTTAGTAGCAACCTTCATCCTTTTGAAAAATCACTTTTAAAAAAGTACACCATATCATAATTTTTATGTGAAAAGATCTCACAGAAAAATTTATAAAATTATAAACACAAGACACTTCTTGTAAATGTAAATAAATCAAAAAGTGAAACAAGTATACAAGACAGCGAAATGTTTTTGGTTAATGGTATTCAATGTACGGAAGTGTTGGCTGTAAAATAGAAAAAAAATTGAGACAATAATTCACTAGTACTAATGCACAGGGTTTGGGGTTTGAATGCCCTGAAAGAGACCTGATCAATAATGGTTATGACCCCGTCCAATCTGTCCTGACCGACGCTAAAAAATGAGGGTTATAGTCGAATTTTTATGCGTCCGATCTGGATCAACCCTTAAATTGAGGATAGTTGACTATGATGAGGGTTAGATTCACATAGACGTTTTGACTCTTTGACCTGACGCGTTGATTATCATTTGTTTTAAAATAATAAAATTTAAAATCAAAACAAAATACTTTGGATTCATTTGTTCAAGGCCTTTTCACTTTCTATTTTTCCATTGCCTCTTACTGACTCTAACCTTCTAATGCTCATTCTCTGAAGTTTGAGGTAGCCGTTTTAGTGAACTAATCGTCTTAATTACTAAATTACGCATTAGAATGTTTATAATTACAATGCATTTCATTGGAATATTATAAGGTCTTGCCCTTTTGTTTAATAAAATGTTTAGCATTGAACTTTATAATAAAAATGAAACTTAATAAAAATCTCATTTTCTATATATGAAGAGTTTGAGGGTTGGATCTAACCTAATGACTCAAAGGTACTTGCAGAGTTTGAATCAGGATCAATAGTATACTGACCCACATGAGGGTTGGGTAGGGTTAGGATCGAGAAAATCCTACCTGCCAACCATCATGACCCGACCTTCAAACCCACCCCGCCTTAATTTTAGTCAGGTTTAACATAGTAGCAACTTTCCTCGCACGTAAAGAAAAAAACAAAAAATTAAAAAAAAAAAAGCTACCGCACAACACATGACAGGGAAGCATGTTACAATTGCCCATCTCACATAAAAAAGTTTGCAAGAATATCTTATATAAGAGTTATTATTTATCTAATTTAAACAGAGTAGTAAGCAAAGCAAATCCCGCAGAAATAAAATCACCAACTCCTATAGGGTATTGCATAACAGTACCATTTAATTTATCAAAATTCACATCTGAATACAAATTGCAATGGCATGATATTTGTTTATGGCTCTGGCTCATTAGATTTTTTTCTCCTCGTCATTTTCACTTATCCTCATCGTGTCGAGGTAGGACTTCCCATCAAGTTCACGAGCAAATAATCCCTGGACATAATCAATCATGCTGATTCTTTTAAATCTTGCTGGGCTGTCTACTGCGATCAAATTTGGGATTGGGCCAATCTCTCGGTCACTTGCTGGACTGTGGAATGCTGCAACTGATAGCCTTTCTTTGGTTGCATTCACCACGGCCCGATGTAGAATGCTTTTATAGATCCCATTCGTCACAATCTACACGCATGAAATTTTGAAGTTAACTGATTGATAATTTCATAAAGCGGAAGTATATATGGTACAATTGACCCACTACTTGATGTTATATCACAAGGTGATTTCAGTACTCTAGATAAAACAGTATGTTGTACTAACTCAAAATGCCCGTCTTTGATATTCGCCCTATAAATTCCAATTTTATTATCTTGTTGAATTTGTTAGACAAATAGACGATGGACTCAGACATGATTCCGCTTTGATTCTGTATGCCCACCCTTGAACTGAAAAGTAATAACATTCACCCAGGATGGTACAGTTCCTATAGAATGAGGGGAATCATTAATGAAGTCTGTATCATCTCTAACTTCACGTCAAATAGATTATAAACATGCAGCACTATCAACGTGTTAATTACGAGTTAAATCCGGATGCTTCAATGAAGTAAATAGACCTCAGAAAGAAAATAACGAGATATTTACATAGTCATCTTCATTGTTTAGCTGAGCAGTTAAATTATATTTAGAAGTTGTCTTTTTGTAATTGGCATTGTGTAGTTCTTTTGAGCTTTACCCATCTAATAATAATCAAAAAATAAAGTAGGATTTAACCTAGAACTCTTCATTGATCATTCCCGGGCTTGGTTGCAAATTCGATTAATTATCACTGACCTCACAGTTGTCTAGACATAAGAATAGAGAAGAAGATTACTTACTTCCAAGATATCACCAATGTTAACAACAAAGGCATCAGGAACGGGCTTAACAGAGACCCATTTGCCATCTTTTTTGATTTGAAGGCCTTCCATGCCATTAAGTTGGAGAAGAATAGTGAGGGCAACTGAATCCGAATGTGGAGTTAAACCGATGACATTGTCAGGCTGTGGGCATGGCGGATAATAGTTCATCCTAAATGATTGTCTTCCCTCGCCAAATACACCTCTCAGTACATCAGTGTCTACCTTCAGAGCTTTGGCCATGCAATCCAGTATTTTCATCGCCAGGTTGGCCACTTCAGCTGAGTAATTGTCCATTGTGTCTCTGCAATTAAGAAAATTGTAAAGTAATGACCAATCCACACACATATATATATATATATATATATACACACACTCGAAGTTTGACCAATCCCCACACACACATATATCCCTCAGGTAACAGTTTGCGAGGGGATCCTCTTAGCCAGTGACGGTGCTTGGAGATAAACTATTGAACCATGTGGTGTCGAACTATATTGTACAACATAGCTAATCATGTTCACCTAATTACAATGTGACATTGTAATATGCTTTATCTTCCATATATTTTGTGACACCATACACACTTATGATAATATTACAATAAACTATGAGGAATCTCAAATTTACCCAATTTCATTTCAAACCTCCAATTTTCAAATTTAAAAATTGAGCAAAGTCAACTCCGATTTCTCAAAATTCTATCCCTACATTCCCAAATTCGACTAGTAAACTCCATCAACATAATCTAAATCTCATTAATCAAATTCTCCATTTAAGAAGCGATCCATCAGTGCACTAAGTTACTAAGGCCCTGCCCATACCAGAGATACTGCGAAACAATAACAA
>NCQV01105949.1:4282-16882 GCA_002740545.1 Lophocereus schottii | reverse complement strand
CGAAGACATGTACGTTGCAGAATAACAATAATGATAGCCAAATTGCAAACTTGGATTATACTTTTACTGGAATGAGTGTCGTTGAGGTTTAGGAGAAGCAAAAAAATATTGATAACTTAATTAAATATGTGACAAAGGTGTTAGCAAAAAAATTTATTAACTTTTTTTCTATTCTTCATATACCTTTTGCTTATAATTGATTTTGTTGGATTTTACTTTTTGAATCCAGTACATGGCGGGTCGAACAATACTTTTTTCCCCTGGGAATCTGGGTATATGCACATATGATAAGTAGTAGCATCTTAGCTTGCATTATGGATAAGAGTGTTCATCAGTTCAAATTCAGACTAGATCGTGTTAGATTGAAGAACAATAAATGAAAATAATGACGGACTGAGGACCGGACTAAATAAGAACCAGATCGGACTAAGACAAACTGAAATAGACCGAATTTATTTTTAACTGCGGTTGGAACAAAGCTATTGGAATCAATTAATTTTGGCCAAAATCATGCTATTGTTGGTTTTATTTGCTAATTCTAAAGCGCATGAGTTGGCACTTGGCAATAGCCTTTGATCAAAAAAATCAAAACAAAGTCTCAAACTCATAACAAATTCAAAACCGAAAACCTAAAATCTCATACCTCAAATTGTAAAATATTGAAGCGTACAGAAAGGTCATAGAGATATGAGTTTTGGAGCGATGGAAAGCAGCGCGATTGAGCATGTGATGAAACTAAAGAAGCAAATCAAAAGCCAATTCTTAATTTTTTTAGAGAGTGGGTCTTCGGTCTGAACCGGTGAACCGAGGATCGAATAAGGAAATTTTTTGTGCCGTAAATTGGACCGAATACACTTAGTCCAGGCTTAGATCAATAATGCACACCCCTAATTATGCAAAAGTCATGCATTGAATTACTAAAAGTTTAGGAGATTTATTTAGTTTATCAGAAAAATACAGTGATCTATTATGTCCTTCTCATTAAATAAATTCTAATTAAACAAAACGGGGAGAAGGAATGGTAAAGATGGGGCTTCTTGCTTGGTATACTATGCAAACAGTTCTTAGAAATAAAGACAATCATGTCGGAAATTAATAGGAGACTTCCGACCAAGATACATATATCGACGTCACTAAAATATTCCTTTGCTTAACAAAGAACCGGGTTTGTTATCATAATTTGCTCAAATAAGCATTTTATCAAATATTTGATGTGAAAATTGTTGTTATGGACATCTTCATATCGTATGTATTGGTAAAAATAGTATTACTATCAACCTTGTTACATACGTTGCATGTTCAAGATTAAGATATACAGTAAAAATCTTATAGTCAACACTTCAAGAGTAAAACAAATCATGCAACGCATAGGCTAAAAACTAGTAAACTATAACAAATGAGTGTCATATAATCTCCTATTACATTTAACACAATAATTTAATATTACAACCGTGGAAATCTACATCCAAGCCTATTAGTTACAAAGATATCATGTCATGAATCAATTACAAAAATGCATGAGATTTTATACCTATGCATTTTAAAAAATGAAATTAGAATTGGATATCACAATTGTCATTTCTTTTCCTATTATAATGACATATCTATGTTGCTTTTAAACTAAGAAAAATGTTGTTCACTTATGTAATCACAGTTTTCAAGTTTAAATCAAATTAAGACAAGAAATATGGATCAAACTCAATTTTTTGTATTTATAATAAAGAAATATGTACAATTCTGTGTTTTGCTACAAAAAGAACAAATCTAATCCTCTGGGTTAGTCTCTTGTTATAACTTCGTGGAGAGCTGAAATAGCTTGAATATCAACCGAGTGTATGATTCAATCTCTAGAATAAACGACATATTTTGATGTGCTTGTTGTCTACATCTAGAGGGCCTCTGAGAGAAAATATCTATGCTATGAAAGAGGGTGATACAACTATATTCATAGCGAGGAACCTCCCCACCTCTTCTAGGGTTTGCGAATTAATAGTTTTCATGAGTCGATGGTGGGCCTTGAATAGGGACCGATGAGTTGTGAGCCTATTTAAATTGATGACTTGGTAATCCATTGAGTTGGAGGCTTGATAATTTTACTGGGTTATTGACTTGAGACTTTATTGGGTTGTTGATTTGTTAGACGTTTGGATCCAAATAATTAAATCGATTAATTAGACTAACCCAAATTAACTAATTTAAATTATTTTGAAATATGGCACATGTTTATTAATTTTTTAGTGTCTACACTTGGCCCTTGAAGCAAGGTCATATCCATTACTTGAAGTGTTTAAAAATGACTAGCGTCTCGGTACATTTTTAATTCGTTGTCCAAGTGGGCTGTTTATCTGTGTTGCCAATTTACCGCCAGAAAATTTAATCATGTCAATAATCACATGTAGCTGCCAACATTTGGTGACAATTTATTATTATTATTAATTTTTTTTTTACCAAGTCCTGATCGTGTCTGATTGTGTACTTAATCATAAACACATCTCGTTACTATTTAGTGTAGGAGTTACATTAGCAACTATTGTCAACTTTAGACCTGTGCATTATATAACATGTTGGGCCACAAACTCTTTTTAAAGAACCCCAGGTAACCTTCACACTTTGATTTCTCATATTTGCACAGTGCCTCAATGCGGAAAACATTGACTTTCTTGATTACTCCTTTTTATGGTTGAGGATCTTAATGGATGTCTCCATAATTTTGAGAACTTGGTTGGATCCTTAACTTTGGGAACAAGTCAATGGACTATTTAATCTAATCATACACCAGTTTAACATATTCATCCAGAAACTAGATAACAAGTAGCACGGAACTTGGGCAGATTATGAACTCTCCCTATCGTTGATAATATAGTGTAAGCTGGGCTAGTTAGATATGACACACAACTGTACGTTATCTTAAAGATTCTACCATGGTTAACTTTTTTTTCAATTATCATAGATGAAATTGATAAGCGCCTTTAATTTTATTTACAAACTCTCAACCGTTGAAGTATTTAAGGGAACCGGTTACTTTTTTTCACACCCACTGCCCCAAAGTATTTAAGAGAACCGGTTACTTTTTTCACACCCACTACCCCACCGTTTCTCTCTCCACCTCTCTGTCACACAACGCTGCCATCTCCGTCTACCTCTGGCCTTATCGATCACTAGCTCTCTGCTTTTGCATATCTCCTCACTGATTTGTTGTCACTAGTGTGGCGCCATAGTAGAGAACATCAAGGTGCTCTGAAATCTGTCTCTCTCCACCCAGGTGGTTCATTGTTGTTGCGTTCGAAAGCCTGAGAAGCACCTTCCATCCTAGCATGCATCAGCAAATCCTTCAAATTAAGGTTAGTTTCTGATTAAGCCCACAGTAGAATGAATGAGATTTGCATCAGGTTGTGTAACTTGTCATCAATTAAGCTGAATTTCAATGAAATGACTGAGTTGAGGTTTTTGGGGATGGGGATGGGGGAGGGAGAGGAATGGCTGGCCTATTTTTTTGGAGGGGGCCGGGGGTTGATTAGGTTGCTGTGACATAACCTTGGCTGGAAAGAATAGGTTATTGTTTGAGGTTATGTGTGAGAAGGGGCTTTTTTTAGGGGGGGATAGGGTCTTGGATGATGGCTTGCTAGTATATGACAGTCTCTTATTTGGGGTCATAAGCCACCAGTAAGCCCTCCCTTCATTTTCCTGTTAGCAATGAAAGGGTGTGGTGGTGGCTAGTGGGTCAGGCTGCTAGGCTAGGGCTTCTAGTTGTGTTAAGGCTTGCTAATTTGCACCTCGGATGAAAATTCATTAGTTAAGAATTAAGGGTAATAAGTTATAACTTGATTAAGTATTACCAATCCATATAAAAAAGTGAAATGTGAAAGACTAAAATGGGAGTTGTTTGATATTGTCAATGCAGCGTAACATGCTTTCATAGCATGCTAGCCCATGATACATAATATGTTGATTAATGAGGACCTTCTTAGGCCTTATAAGGGAATTTGTTTCTCATAAGCATTAAGAAGGCAGATTAAGAAAGACTTATGACAGCATAGAACAGGATTTTGTGAAGAGCCTAGTGTTGGGGCTTGCATTTCCAACTGTTTTAATTGATGACACAATGATCTGCATAACTACTTTTAGGTTTTTAGTATATTTCAATGGAAAAACTGATGGGTATATAACTAGCGGAAGAGGCTAGGAAAAGGTGAGCCCATCTCCTCTGCCCCTTCTTTTTGTGATTGTTGTGGCCTCTATTTCAAAGTTTTCAGGTGGCTGCTTAAGATAGTTTAAAATTCATCCAAGATGTAAACAATTGATCTTTAGCGAAAACATAGCAGAGACTTTTATGGGAGTCCTTGACAGGGAAGAAGAAATCTCCTTTGATGGTAAGGAATAATATTTATCCCCCCCCAAACAAAAAAAGGCATTAGATTTAAAGAATTGTCGGTTATGCACAACTAGTCTAATAGCTTAAAATGCTACGTAAGAGAAGTTGATCTGGGTGGATGATCATTATTTGAATGCCAAGTTAAATCGACAGCATATAAGGCTATTGAAGATCAGTGACACAAGTGGCTAAATCAAACTGTTAAAGAGGTTCACCGTATATCCTACCAGATAGGATAAATTGAAAGGCTCCAGATTTTCTTTTAGAGGGCTGACTACACATAAGAAGTTGTTTATGAGGCTGTAAGGGATTAGTGGTCTACGTTTTAGCGTATATGAGGTAAAACTTAGTATATACAGTTGTCTATTGTTAAACATGCTTGCAAAAATAAGGTTTAAACTTGTTTAGAAATATTTAGATTTGTAACCCTCTGAGTATGCTGTCGAGCTTGCCTCAATAGTACAACCTTAACTTTCACTTAAGAGTCCCTAGAAAGGCCCCATACTGTAACTTAAGGGGAATATTTAGTCATAAATTTGACACCGCAGCTATAAAAACAAGATCATTCTCATTAGAAAATTTAATACTGGACCATTTCGCCACTTCTTTTTCTCATACAAGAGATGGTCCATCTAGGGCAAAGTAACTGCCAGCTTTTCCACACCCACTGCCCTCTCTTGTTTCTCTCTCTATCTCTCTGTATGTCACGCACAAGTGCCTCTCCTTCTTCTGCCCACACCGATTCCTTGCTGGCTCTCTCCTTTCGCATGTCTCCTCATTGATTTCTCGTCACTGGTGTGTCACCATAATAGAGAACATCAAGGTACTCTGAATCTGTCTCTCTCCATCGAAGTGGTTCATTGCTGCTGGGTTGGAACGCCTGCGCCGCACCTTTTGTCCGAGTGTGCATCAGCAATCCTTCAAATTGAGGTTAGTTTTTGATTAAGCCCACAGTAGAATGAATGAGATTTGCTGCTGTGTTCATCATTACTTGTTTTAACTTTATTGTTGGACTCTCATCCTGGCTATAAGTCGCCTGAACCTTCCCCTGTTTTCTGTTAATACTCTTTCAGCCTGGTCTTCTGTTGCTTATTTTTTTTTTACAAGGCTTAGCTCTTTGTTTCTGAAGGATTGAAAAGCAAAAACTTGAATGTTCTAATTTTGCTTCAATAGCAATTGAGCTTGTCTGCCCTTAGCATAGCAGGGGAGTAGTTATTGATATCAATGAGAAAACCGAGGTTCCGAAATGGGATGTCAGTGAAACTGTGAGTATTTATATGAATTAATATTTATATTGGTTCCCTTCAATTTTTAATGGAAGGTCAAAAGTGAATTCATTAGTCTGTATTTTCAAGTTAGTGCTTTAGGAATCAGAAACGATTCACTAGGGAAGCATTTATGGCCTTTCCAATCTGATCTATCATCAGATCTCACCATGCAATATATTCTTAGGATTGATTTAGTTGTAACTGGGTGTATGAGTTGAACATTGTAGCACGGTAAATATTAGGGTGGTTATTGTGACATTATGTTATTTCTGTTACAGCCCATGTGTTTCCTTATAAATTTTCCATCATTTTGGTAAGAATTATACATTGTTATTCTTGACTTTTCAAATTCATTTGTTGTAACCTCTATTCGTATGTGGCTAAATATTTTCAACACATTTTGGTTTCCCTTTTTATTTAAGGGGCAGGAGAAAAAAGGATAGGATGGGGCTTTTGGGCTATGTATTTGTGTATGGATGGTGGCATCTAAACAGGTTGAGGTTTTATATTTGTGATCAGGTTAAGATTAGATGGAAACTTTAACTGCATTTGACAATTCTGGCCAACGCAAATAAATGAAAATCCATGAATATTTCTTATCAATTAGTTTATCTAGTTGCTGTGACATAATCTTGGCAGGAAAGAATAGGTGATTGGTTGAGGTTAAGCAAGAGAAGGGGCTTTGTTTTTGCTTTGGGCAGGGGGGGAGATAGGGTCTTGGATGATGGCTTGCTAGTATTTGACAGTCCCTTAATTGGGGTCATCGGCCACCAGTAAGTCCTCTCTCCATTTTCCTGTTGGCTATTAGAGGGAGCATGATGAATATGAAAACTCCCAGACTTCAATAATCAAAGCAAGCACTGTTAATCACCTGCATATCTTTCCATCAATCAAAACCTTAGCAAAAAAGCATAGAGGTTCAATATGACTCAACCAACTGATAGTCTATGTAATTGGCTTGTTAGTAAAAATGAATTACCTTTGTATATTTATGTCACTATGCTTCATATTTATGACAACATTGTCATTAAGACACTGCATTAAATTTATTCAAAACTGAACTATAATATTCATAACCTTGTTATAATTCAGAGTGTCCATAAGAAGCATACATAGATCCCAAATTCTACCACTCTTATTAGTATATGATCGCAAATGGAAAAGAGAATTTCCAAATCTATTAACATTGAGGCATGTAAACACAATGAATGTAGTTGTGTAGTACCCTAATCTACCTAAAGATGAATGTGTAGGAAACCATACCCATTCTCGTAAGATATTTATATTATACTTTTAGTGGCAAGCTGTGAGCAACAATATCACAAATCCCCTTGGTGTTAACCTTCTCAGCATGCTCCAATCCACATAAATATTATGAGAACTTGAGCCTCTTATGCAGAATCATTGGCATAATTAATGTCAGCTAATTGATTCTTCTAACGTTATCACATAATATAGAAGAATTAATCTCCGGCAAACACTAACTCAATATGAAAATCAACACACAACTTAAAGATAATATTAATGCCTTGTTCATTTCAGATATAGTGGATATTGCAAAACCTATGTGCTATAACCATTGGGTTAAATGTTGCTAGACATATGTAGATGCAAGTATTAGAAAATAATTAAATTAACACAATGGAGAACAAGAACATTTTTACTTCTATGTGAATGAGTCAAATATTAGGATCCAAAGCACCCTTTAATTGTATAGATTATTAAACATCTAACTCAATAATAGGCTGGCCTATAGAAGTAACCTTCAACTTTTTGGGACGTACTACACAGCGGTTGTAACATTTCTCCATAGCCAGCGTTCTTATTTCTGCACCTATGGTTATAATATTGCAATTTGAATTGTAGTTCCCTTAAATCAGTAAGGGGACATGCACTCTATTCTATAATCCTATTTTGCTCGGTTTCCTTTGCTACTACCCTAGAAATACTGTAAAGCGTATATAACCTCACTTCAGTTATAGTTTACATTTCCCCTCCCCCATCCCCAAAAAATACAAAGGAAAAGGAAAACCCGGTTCGCTACCTTTCTCCAAGTTCTCTTGCTCCTCTGTCTATTTAAGTGGTTTGCCTGCAAAATTCCACCAAAACAATAAAAAAGAGGCAGACAAATCATGATGTATTACCTAAAATCACAAAAGAATTGGAACTCACTCAACAGGGATAATAAAAACATACTCAATTAAGCTGAAATTCAACAAAATGACTGAGGTAAGGTTTCTGGGGATGGGGATGGGCGAGGGAGGGGAATGGGTGGCCTGTTTTTTTTTTTTCTTTCCTCATTCGCTATCCTTAACTAATTGTTGTAGAGGATTTTGTTGGAATTGGCAGATCATTGAGTTGCTTGTGTAGTTTTTTAATTATTATTTCCATGATTAGAATTCTATGGTAATCTCAATGTCAATTTTTCCTGATTAAATTTCTTTTGGTAATCTTAATATGCTCTAATTTCAGTCTCTGTGCTTTTATTTTTGCTGAATCTCAATGTTTATTTTTTTGGCTGTGTGTGTCATCTTGGAATAACGAATATATGTTGTGCATTTGTCATTAGAATTGGTATTATCAGGGAATTTGTTCGTCTCTAAGTATTAATTGATCTTTTCATAAGAAAATAGTAGTTATTAAGGTGTGTATTCGGTGTTAATAATCCTCATTTCTACAATGCTTGGGTTCCAAATATGTATTCTGCTTAAATTTTGTGTTCCTGATGTGATATTGCTTAGATGATGAGTTCTTTACATGGTCTTATCTCACTAACTTTTCATATCTATTGCTTTCCTTTAGATAATTACTGTTGGGTGCTTACTAGATCTTGGTGGTACGAACTTTCACGTTCTTAATCCAATTGGTTAGGAAGGTCGCATCAGGATTAAGCATCATTAAGAATTTTCCGAAGTCTTGATCCTCCAGAATTGATGGTTAAACCTTCATCGGTGAGGGCTCTACTATCTATGCCTTTTTATGTACCCTGACTCTATTAAGTGTTCATCTATGTGGTAGTTCTTTTAGACTTCAATATTCATGATTAAGTTTGATGATAGGAGTATTTTAGCTATACAGTTGCAAAACTTGCAAATTTGTTTGTACAGGCCATGAATTTCAACTTTGTTATGACATAGAAAGGCTGCATGTGTGCTTTATTCACTGTGATACAAAGATTCCAAAACTTCTAATCAAATGGACAAAGGACCTTTGCATTGTTACTTTGTTAAATTGGTTTCTAAAGATGTATTTTGCATATAGTAGAAGTAGAAGTGATGATCCTGTCACTCCTTCCATGTGATCAATGTATAACTTTTGCATCAACAGTTATACAGTTTAGATTTTTTTTTTTCATATGTCGCTTTATAATATGAATTAAAATTTCCCTTTTCTCTTCATGGTTTCTGTGTTGTTGGATCTCCAATTTTGACCTTTCTCAATTTCATTGTTTCTTTAGTTTCTCAATTAAACTGAACCAAAATAGAAGTGGCATTGGCTTAAAGAAGTTTTTTTTTTTTTTTTGTGTATGTGTGCGTTGGGAGGGGGTGCCTGTGTTAGCATTGTTAGAGGGCTTGGGTTGTGTTGGTCGGATTGGGTTTGCCTAATATTCCCTACTAAAGGCATTAGCAACTTACCAAATATATGTACACATGAAGAGCCTTGAGTTAGAAGAGGAAGCATAGTTGATTGGAGCCTTTGGACTAGCAGTTTGCTAGGGGAAGTTGGAATTTAGGGGTGGAGATTTCTACCTTTATCGTTCGAAAAAGTAAAATTGAGACCAGGGTTATTAATGCATGGAGAAAGAGATCAAGCACAAAATGTTTATTTTAAAGAAGAACCATATTTGTTAAGTATCAATCTATAGCTGAATTCATCGTGTTTAAGTTATTGTCAGCTGTCAAGTGTGTAATGACTCATATGGGGGTTCTTAGCGAGAGACGGGGCTAGGTGGGGGAGACAATGAAAAGGAAATCAAGACTAAACCTAACAATTAGTGATTCAGCTAGGTTAGAGGGGAAGATGGCCTATCTATGTTGGTAGTGAACCAATTGCAATTTAGGCCGCAAGAAAAGGAGAAAACCTAGGACTATGCCTGATTTTGGTGCTTATACCACCTTGGTTTAGACTTGGGTGGCGCGGCTCTCCATCCATTTGATCAGTTTGTTGTCTCATATTGATGGCTACATACCTCTTTGTTATTTTTGTTTTAAAAATATTGATTTTATTCTTCCTGAATTTGATTTCCTTCATTTGTTTGATCAAACTTCTGATGGTTGTTGTTCATTTAGGCTCCTAAGTCATAAAGATGATGGCTCAGTTTTGGTGATGCTAACTTGAGGAAATAGTAAGCCTTGGTAATCCATTGCACCTATGCATTTGGCATCATATGACTGCAAACTATTTTGTGCCACTTTAGTTCAAATATATGAGTGTATCAACTTTGAAATGTTCTCAATACTAGAATTGACTAAACATAATCACTTCAAAAATACATAAACATATGAATGATCCATTTTAGAAAAATAATTCAATTTTGAAAGAGATATCTTCATGTCGTTTGAATGTTGTCAGACTTCCTTTGAATGTTATCTTATAATCATTCACTCCTGGTAGACTTATGTATGGTCTCTCCTAAACATGAGATGCAGTATTTCACATGCAGTTCTTTGAAAAAATATTTTTATGTGCAAGCTTTGGTTGGTATTCTAATCCAATCAACACATGTAGGTGTTATGAGAATAAGCACGAAAATATCAAAATGAATGTACGAGTTGAATTTTTTTAAGCCATACATATTCGTTTCGGAAACAACATTGGGTAATGCTCTTCCTAATGGAAGCTTACATTGGTCTGAACAATGCCTAAAAAGGTTGTGAAGATGCAATGTAATATCCTTAGGTTGTTACTTCGAAATTGTAATGTTTCCAACATTTAATTTTGGGCAGGGCATGGAAGGAGTTGATCCAATAGGAATTGTTGATAAAACTCAATGCATAGAAGATATTATGGATGACCTAATTAGTGAGGAAAAGAAAAATGAAGGAACCAGCTCGAATTTCATAGACAAAAGGCTAGATGACCTTGACGAAAACGATATGAAGAAGTTAATCTTTAAAACACCTATTGAGTGTGAAGTATTCTATTTTAGTTATGCTAAGGTAGTTGGATTTGGGGTTAGAAGAGAGACACTGCGAATTAATCGTCATGGTATGGTAACATCATTGTGCTTTTGTTGTGATCGCGAATGGGTGAGATCCAAGAAGGACAAGAACCGCGAAGATAAGAAAAGGAAGATAAGAGATGAAATAAGGTGTTTTTGTAAGGCCTTCAGAAGTATGAAATACATGAAAAAAACATGTCAGTTTATAGTAAAAGAGTTCAAAAAGGAAACAACCATCGTCTTATTCCACCATAACAAATGAATCTGATTCAAGCTTTCAGGGGTATAGATGAAGTAACCCAAATTCAAGTTAGTGAGATGTATGATTTAGAAATAAGTTAGAAGCAAATTTATACCAAAATTGTACATGATGTTGGAGGCCATGATAATTTTGCTTGTGTAAGGAAAGATGTATATAATATTGTGGATGAACACTGGAAGCGGTCAGAGAATGATGCTGAAGCAGTTTTAGCTTACTTACATGGAAAGCAGGAGATAGATCCATTGTTCTTTGTGAGTTATACTATTGATGGAGATGGGAAATTGGACAAGGTGTTTTAGTGTGATGGTATGTCCCGAATTCACTACAAAATTTTTGGGCATACATTGGCAATTGACACTACCTATAAGTCGAATAAATATAATAAACCATTTACTGTTTTGGTTAGAATAAATCACCATTTGCAAACTGTTCCATTTGGATGTGCCTTGCTACTTGATGAAATGAAGGAGACATATATATGGGTATTTAATCAGTTGGTGAAAGCAATGGATGTACGGAAACCTAATAGAGATAATGCAATGGCATGCACAATAAGAGAAGTGTTGCCAGGCACAAGTCATCGCATATGTTTATGGCATTTAATGAAAAATGTTGTTACACATGCTGATAAACAATTTGCACATGATTTTATTAAATGTGTGGATAAGTATGGAAAGCCTGAAGATTTTGA
Organism: Lophocereus schottii; assembly: GCA_002740545.1. Classification (NCBI taxonomy): domain Eukaryota; kingdom Viridiplantae; phylum Streptophyta; class Magnoliopsida; order Caryophyllales; family Cactaceae; genus Lophocereus; species Lophocereus schottii. Next base: position 5,128 of record NCQV01105949.1, on the reverse strand, counting down.
AAAAGGTAGTAAGAGCTATTACATCATATAAGATTGATATGAAGAAGCATATATGGGCTGTTGATATGTATAAAACTAAGGAAAAATGGGCAGAGAATTATATGCAAGGTTTTTTTTGGTGGGATGAGAAGCATACAATGGTGTAAGTTGATGAACCAAATGGTGAAAGCATTTGTTAACAAAAAGATGAAATTGTACCAATTTGTTCAGAGTTATGAATGTGGAGTGAGTGAAATTCGATACCAAGAGATGCAAAATGATTATATCTCAAAATATAGCATTTCTAAAATTCATGATCCACTACTGAATATAAAAAGAGATGCTGCCCAAGTATTCAAAAGAAGAGTATACAAGTTCCAGTAGGAGCTAATGTTTGAGTCAATGTACATAGTAAAAGAACAGCAAGAAACAAATGGATATAAATTTTATAGGTTTGTTACTCTATAATATTACATGTATTAACATTCATTAGAAGCTTGCGCATAATGCATATGTTTCCATCACATGCAGGTTGGAAGAGTACGATAAAAAATACTCCTCATACATTGTAGTGTATGTGTCTTCCAATGACACTATGAGTTATTGCTGCATGAAGTTGGAGTTCATAGGTTTCCCATGTCAGCATACGATTGCTGTGATGAAACATGAACAATTTCATCGAATCCCTAGGGGGTGCATTCTAAAGAGATGGACGATTTATGCAAGGCTAGATTTAAGTGTCAATTGAATGAGATTGCAATTTTTGATCAACATGTGACAAATTTAAGATATGCATACCTTATGTTGCTTTTTACTCCTTTATGTCTCATGGCTTCTAAGGACGATGTGTATTACAAGGAGACAATG
>NCQV01105887.1:0-13720 GCA_002740545.1 Lophocereus schottii | reverse complement strand
GCTTCTTAACAGTTGGGATTTAATGGTAATTTTACCATTCTCATCAATTTTTATCGCATTTTTCTCATTGATTTTTGTAGGGTTGGCAAAGCTAAATATCTATGAATGATCAATCTTTATCTCCCATGAGTTGGATTTAATCCTCTGAATCTTTTACAAAAGGGTAGGACTTCTAAATTTTTCTGCATCTATCATTTTTATCTTAGTCTTTAGATCTATATTATTATCTAATTTGTAGATAATTTTCCAAAATATTCTCAGTGGGTATCCTCCTCTTTTCATATCCACCACAACTATTTTTGTCTTAAGAGATAAGAAATTTTTAGCAAATTCATCTTTCAAGCTTACATAATATCCAAGTCGACAATTGAATCCTACTAATCCATTACATAAATGGGTCTTAATCCCTGTGATAATTTAATCAATATTTTTGTCATAATACTGTGATGGAGTGATTTAAACTTAGACACTGTTAACATGGATATACCTATACTTTATATCTTTGTTATAGCTAAGGGTATTTTCCCAATTAATGAGATTAACTTCATCCACATCATACTCACAATATTTTATTTCTAAGTCTCCTTCCATCATTTCGCATACATGCTTACTCTTCAATTGACATATGAATTTTTTATAGATCATGTCTTTCTGAATTATGGGAAGGACTCAATCTCTTTTGACTTTTTCCTTCTCATTGTTTATAACAAACTCTTCTCCTTGAAGATTGTCAAGACTAATCGAGCTACTTTCTATCATATGACTAGTTTCTTTATAATCACTTTCTTCATATTCATTGTTCAATATTTTCAATAATTACTTTGTTGTTAATTAGGGCTAGTTCCAGTGCCTCTTCCTCATGAGCTTAAAGTAGTCTAGGCTACTGCTTATCTCTTGCTTGTCCCCAAGCAGGACTGCGCTATGAAAGATCAGGGAAGAGGGTAAACCTCTCAACACACCCTCTTCAGGCAAGGGACAAATAATCAATAATCCAAGTTAAAGTATGCATTAGAGGTGGCCAAGTCAAAGTGTGAAACAATTTAACTATAGCACGCACACTTCCTTCCATGAATCACCATAACCAAATGCAATGCATCAAATGCCCTAGTATCGAAGCACATAACAAGACAGGACCTTCTTTGATGAGTGGTGAGTAAGCAGGACTGGTAGAACTTCACTTTGGGACAAAGTGGAACACTCCTCTCAATGTGTTTAGAATATGTAACAAGGGTGCACTCAATACTCTACCCAATCAAGCAACTACCATAAGCTTGGTAGAGTTCTTAATTCTCCACCACCTAATGCAAAGCGCAATGTGTAAATCATGAGAACTTGTAAAGGGATGTAATGGGGTCAAAGGTAAAGGGTGAGAAGTGGAATAAATTCGGGAAGAGTGAAGTTAATAGTCAAAAGACTAGGGAGCAAAAAATACTTCCACAACTAATGTCGGAACAACAACTTCACACCACAATTAAAAATTTGAGCAACAAACCCCACAAAAACCTTAAGGGAGGAATTTGGCAATTTCATTGTCACATTCCCATGCCAAACACCTTATTCACAACTTTTCTATTTTTTCTTTTTTTTCTTTCTCTATTTTTCTTTTCTTTTCCTTTGCTTCCTCCTTTTCCATTCATTTCTATTTCTTTTCTTTGAAAGGAGCAAGACATGTGAATGGCATAGGGAACACAAACTTGAATCACAAATCCCCCCAAACAAGCCACTAATAATGTACCCAAGGTGAGCTAACCTTCGAAACAAACTCAACTCAACATGGAAGTGTCGCTCCACTAGACTTGATAAGGATATGGAGAATATCGATAGGCCAAGTGTGTAGTGTGTAGGGGGCAACAACAAAGACAAGGGGAATGGCATAAAAGGCTAGCAAAGAAGGTGGCACATATCAATAGGTGGCTTTTTGGCTCATATGGCTAAATAGAACAAAAATTGCCTCAATCATATTAACACACGCACATGCTAAATGCGATTTCAAAGAGAACAAGACCAAGTTCTAGAGATGCAATTCTGGATGAGTCATACATGAAGAAAAGTACGAGACTATATGCAATGAATAGTCATTAGGCTCAAAGTCTCACAGGTAAGTCTACCACAATCCAACAACTTACTTCAAGGTATGTCCCACTTATCGAGGTCAATCAAGCCAAGTCACATGAATCTCAAGGGCAATATGACATACCACATAGGGCAAGGGAAATATAGATGGTAATGTTGGAGCACAGTTCACAAAAGTTCATATAATAACAGGCTACACTTCAACACACAACTCAACCAGATCAATCAATCATCACCCCTTGTGTTCTCTTCATAAGAGTGGTTTTCGCACACATCTATTAAAAAGCAATAAATCTAATTAAGAAAGCGATAAAGGATATGAGGAGAAACGAAGAGACGGGCAAGAAGTAGTACCTGAAAATCTTAATGACGCCCAGCTTAATCATGTCTCCTTTCCGAGATGCAGAATCTAACCTATGTGCTCTACACTACATGATCTATAAACGAAAAATGTAAAAACAACCTAATGAAACTACATGAAGTCCTATCTATATGATGCGAATACAAGTGGTGTCATACATCTCGCGCCCCAAGTCCACAATTTTTCCCAAAGAGCAGTAAGCGCACCCCCCATGTTTGAGACTTTCATTGTCCTCATTGAAAAGGACATAGAGAAAGCCAAGGGAAAGGTAGAACCAATAGCAGATAGGGGAAAAAAGGGTGGGTAGGCGGGAAAGAAAAACATCCTTTTTGTTTTTTTAAATTTTTTTTTCAAAAGCAGGTAAATGCCTGGGGTGCCTCCCAAGAAGCACTAGTTTAAGGTCCTTAGCTTGACCCTTACCTCCAAATAGTAGACGGTAACGATGCGGGAGGTGGCCTGGGGTGGGTGTAGAAATGTGAAGTAGGATCCTCTACCTCCACAGGATAAGCAGAAGCGGTCGCGAAACGAATCAGGACGCCCGTAAAAACAGCAAAAGAGCCTTAAAACAGCATGTGGAGTCCCCCATTTCCATCAAATATATCAACCCCAAGAACAGCATCGAAGGGGGGTACTGGGGATAGGCTCCTCAGAAGGTGAGGGGTGCTAAAGGCGATGCCGGGGGAGGAGACTGAAGTCCACCCTCTCACCACACAGTTGGAAGGATAGAGTACCTGCCTGAACGTCCATCACTGCCCCAACAGTTGCAAAGAATGAGCGACCTAAGATGAGTGCGGCCGGAAAGTCCTCATCCATGTCAAGAACGACAAAATCACAGGGGATGAGGAACTTACCCACCTGGATCGGGACATCCTCCAGAATGCCAACAGACTGCCTAGGGGAGCAGTCTACTAGCTAAATAGTCATGCTGGTGGGCATGAGATCCCGTAATTACAACTTCTTGTAGAAAGAGAGCGGCATGAAGCTCATGCTAGCGCTCAGATCGCAAAGGGCTCTCTCAATCTGCATATCCCCTATGCAACAGGGGATAGAAAAATTGCCAGGATCTTACAGTTTTGATGGCGACCGTCTCGGTAAGAGTGCGTTGTAGGACCCACCAATGGGAGCCACTGAAGCTTCCCCAGGTTCTCCCTTCTTAGACAGGAGCTCTCTCAAAAACTTCAAATGGGCAGGTACATCCTTAAGAGCCTCCAGGAAGGGGTGACTAACATAGATTCGGCGTATAGTATTTAGGAATCACGCGAGTCTAGGTTCAAGCTGAGATAGTTTGAAGCATGCCAGTCTCTGAGGAAAAGGTACTAGGGGCTGGTAAGTACGAGCAGGAGGTGAAGGTCTAGGCTCCCTAGGAGAACTTAGATTCTCTGTTGTCTTCTTCCCCTCTGTTCCTGCAGAATCAGGAACTGGAACTACCTCCTGGAGAACCATTATCAGGCTCTGCTCTAACCCCTCTCTCATCGCGGAGACGGCATTGACATAATCATGGGGGTTAGACTCGGGCTGGCCTAGCAGATGCCTCTGAGGCCAGGAAAGGTGGCTCACCTGTTGGGCGATCTGGGCAATCTGGGTGTCCATCGTCTTCTGATGGGTGGCCATAGCATCGACCCTGGAGATCAGTAGGGTCATTGACTCACTAAGAGTTTCGTTGGTCTTGCTTTGGGTCGCTATGAAGCACTCCATGAGACTCTCCAGGTAAGATGTAGGTTTAGGAGGTGGAGGGAGTGGATTGTAGGGAGCTCTGTTGTGGAAATCAGATGACTGGATAGAACTCTGGGAGTGAGGGTTGGGATTTTTATAGAGGGGGTTCGGGTGACTCTTCCAACCCTGGCTATAGGTGGTAGGTTGGGGGTTATTTTATAGTGGTGGGTTGTAATTGTGGAAAGCATTGATGTATTCAATACTAGGGGGAGCATTGTAACACTTAATGGAGGTATGTCCCTGTACACCACAGGCTTCACAGTATGTATAGGTCCCCATTGATGGCCCCGCAGAAGTGACTGATGGGGTAGCCACTTTATCCAAACGCCGTGCGAAGGCGTCCACCCTGCTAGCTAAGAGCGTCACAGCGTCCACCTTGTGTCCGCCACCGTCCCTCCTGGGGGAAGCCCTTTCACTCGACCAGTGATAATTGTTGGAAGCCATCTCTTCTAACAATGCCTTTGCCGCTTCAATAGACTTGCCCATGAGAGCGCCCCCTGCTCCGGCATCGACAGAAACCTTCACTGACTGCTCCAACCCATTGTAGAAGGTTTGGATTAGGAGCCAGTCAGGAACTCCGTGGTGAGGGAATTACCGCTGGAGCTTTTTAAACCTCTCTCAGGCCTCGTACAGGGACTCTCCATCCTGCTGGGTGAAGGAGGTAATATCCGTCCTCAACTTGGTAGTCTTGCAAGGTGGGAAGTATTTGCTGAGGAAAGCCTTTGAGAGAGCCTCTTAGGTGGTGAACGAGTTGGGCTCCTCGTTCTGCAGCCAGTCACTGGCTCTATCCCTCAGTGAGAATGGGAAGAGCTTCAGTCGAATCGCGTCGGTGGTCACCCCGTTGAGTTTGATGGTGTCACAATTCGCAAGGAATTTGCGAAGGTGCACATTAAGGTTCTCTGAGGGGTGGCTGCCGAACTGGTCCCGCTCCACGAAGGTGATGAGCGCGGGACTGAGTTTGAAGTTATTGGCTTCGACTGTCGGGTTCACAATAGACGATGCGATACCCGATGCTTGTGGCAGGGCGTAGTCGCGCAACACCCTCTGGTCTTGCTCTGCCATCACTGCTTCTGCTTTCTTCCTCCTTCTCGCTTCTTCGCTACGCATGCGTGCTGCTGCTTCTATCTCAGGATCCAATGGGATAGGGTCTTGATCCCTTTGACTCCTCCTGCACATACAAAAGCAAACACTACCACGGCGTAAATAGTTTCTAGCAAGAATAAGAAGAATTATAAACTAAAACAAAAGAAAAAAAGAAATGTCTAGTCTAGAGTATTCGAATCGGTTCTAATATTAGAAGGCGCAAGTTCCCCGGCAACGGCGCCAAAAACTTATTGAGTTAAAAATACCGCAAGTAACAGTATAGTTGTAGTTAGCACACGGCAAGTACAGGTCGTATTTTGCAGGGAACTTGGTTCCAATTACTAGAACTAATTTAACGACTCAATCTAGGTGATCATAATTGTTGATTGAGAATTAAACTAAGGGAAATTCTAAAGACTAACTAATGAAATAGGCAGCAGAATGAAAAACACTTAGGTTGGAATTAATAGCACGATTATGCCAGTGAATCAATTATTAACCTCACCAAACAAACCCAAGCATGCATTATGAGTGGATAGATTGTCAGTTAAGCCTATCTGCTCCCTCTCTCAAGGGTCAAAGACTAATCCTACAACTATAGTCACTTATTCTCATGGGACTAAAAGTCAAAGGATTATATGATTTACAATCCCAAATCCCAATTTTAATCTTAATTACTTTCATATTAAAACTCCAATTGTCTACTAAGCCGCACTAAGTAAAGATTTCATCTCTTAACGTTCCCCTAAACTTTAACAAAAATGAATGAATACTCTTTCAAGCATTTCATCGAGCATGTAGCATGCATACTAGAAATTGCAAAAAAACAAAGGGAAAGTAAGGACTAAGGCTAATCCATGATTCAATAATACATAGACGACATTAATCCCAACCCAAGTTGTGAGATTTAGCCAACAATCATCTTTTTAACAACAACCACAACATTCAATTTAACGACCATGACAAGCCTCAAAATAATCAAGAATAAGAGAGGAGAGAGAGTTAAGAACCTGAAATTAATTGAGTGAACTCAAGGTAGCATAAACTTCAATCCAATAGCAAAATTGGAAGTGAAAAATAAAACTATCTAGTGAAACCTAAAAATCACCTAAGAAAATGTCTATGAAGAGAACACTGAATAAGCCCCAAAATAACCCCGAAGGAAAATTTAAATCGCGAAGCGGAACGGGGGTGGCACGGTCGTGCCCCGAGGCACGGTGGTACCGTGCCAAAAGTCTGGCAAAACCACCCAAAACCGACAAAGCGGCGCTGGCGTGCCACTTGGCTACCTCGACCACTTGTGCCGGTTTTCGTGGCTCGACTGTGCTACATGTGTTCGATCCCGTGGGACTTCCGTGCAATGCTTTTTCGCGACTTAACTCGCCTCCTTGGCACTCCTTTTTGCTAGATGTTATTCATCTTTCCATTTCTTCGACACAGTCCTTGAAAACATAGAAAGACGCTATATGAGTAAAAAGTATGCTAAAGGAGGCTGATTTGACCCTTCCTTAACACGATTGACGTGAAAGCACGGAGAGAATGAGTCAAACAGGGGCTAAAAATGGGATAAAATAGAGGTTCATCAGCTACCTAAGGTTTCAATAAGCTTGTTGTTCTTCCTATGTTTGCATTTATTAGCATAATGGTCGACTTCTCCGAACGCCCGACACACTTACACTTGTTTTTCCCTGCAGGATAATAAGCAGTTTTTCTAAAAAATCTCCGTTTTTTAGGGTCTGGTTTGTTATAATATTTTCTTTTATATTTCTCTCTCGTTTACTTGTTAAAGCTCTTTTTCTTATAGAATTTTCTTTTTCTTCTCCTTTCAGGTTCCTTTTCCCAGTGGTGAAGTGAATCCCATCAAGGTGGAAATTTCTTCTTAATTTTCTCTTGCTTGTGGAGATCAACACATTGATGATTGACCCATTTTCTTAAATAAGAGAATCTTGAACCAAGGGTATCAATGATATCTGCCCTTTTAAGCCATGCAATGTATTTCTCATTAATTATGGAATTTATTGAATATGGCATTTTGTCATATATAAAACACAGCAAGATTAGTTTCATTATACCCAATTTTGTAATAATATTGACTAAATTCAGCAATATAATTTTTCAGATACTTCATGTCCCATAATTCTATGCTATCAATATTTCTTCGCCATTCTCTTGCGTTTTGTTCAGAATCAAGTTTAGCTCCGACAAACTTAGTTTTGATTTCCTTGCACAAATATTTGAACATAACAGTTGGTGTTTCCGTCATTCTTAATGCATTTTTACCGCCTTCATTTAATGAATCTTACCAATAAGCTACAATGCCAGAAAAGCTATTTCAATATAGTCTAGAAAATTTACAGCAATCCATGTAGTATTTAAATTTATGACACCATTCATACCTCTTTTCTACTGCTCAAATATTTCTTCTCTACTACGGGCTCCATCTATACTTAAGACATATTCAGTTTGGCTAATTTGGGTAAGGCCAATTTCTTCAAATGTCACAGTTTTTCATGGGATAAACTCAAAGGAAAATTGGTTGTTCGTCCCACTGGAACGTACCTCGGTCTCATAAAATGAGTATTTCTTCTAGAAGGTTCACCAAATTCTTTAGGTTTATGAACAACATTGTTAATTAGATTGGTCTCTATTTCACCTAAGTCAAGTTCTTCTCCAATCTCATTGACCTCATCTTCAACAACCATTTTACCATATTTGTTATCTAGTTTTCTTCTAACTTCTTCTAATTGTAACACATTAAGATCCTCGAATTTAGTTAGGTTTACCTGCTGATATATTTCTTCTTCTAATTGGACGTTATTTCTGTTCATTATCGTCAGATAATACGTCCTGTTTATCAATAATTGCACTGATGATTTTGTTTAATTCTTCTAAATTTTGTTCTTTCTCAAACATATTCTGTAGTTCGTCGATATTATACTACTTATACTATATCATCTTCTTCTGTCTCTGCTTTTTCAGATAATTTTTAGCTGATTTTTCTCCTACTTCTTTTTCGAATTTTATATCATGCAAATGAAATAGATGTGTGTTTTTTGGATTTTGGAAAGAATATTTATGATAAAATGGAGCCCTAATACTTAAATTTGATTTCCCATTGTATCTAATTTCATTAATTAAAGAAAGATGAATTATAGATAATTGCTTCTTAATCTCCTTAACTTCAGTTTTAATTTTTGCTAATTCAGCTTTTAATTCTAAAATGATATCAGTGTTATAGTTTCGTTAAGGAGTTACTAAAGAGGTTCTTTCTTGTGAGTGAACAATATGTGAATAATTAGGAGATGGACAATTAGGTGATGATTTAAGCATTAAACATACTTAATTACTTAATGAAGTATTAATTAGTTTAATAATCTTAATTATTTTTGTTCACATGGCTTTGACACCAGATGAAAGAGGGCCTCGAGGAGTACTTATGAGAGAAATTACACATGCACTAGTTTAAAATTTTCGAAAGTAAGTTTTTAAGAATTGGGGTTATATTTGCAAATATAAAAAGTTTTGGGAATTATATAAAAATTTCAATGATGATTTATCCCCAAAAGTTAATTTCACAATAACTCAATGGTGTTGGACGTGAATTTTTTGAAAAGCTGCCCGCATATGAATACACTAAAGTTCGATGGCCTCAAATGTAAATTACCCACAAGACAACAAGGCGGACTCCTGCTGGGCTGACATTGATCTGTATTAAAGTTGGCCCAGATTTAAAGTGAAGTCAAATCAAATTCTCTACTTTAGACACCCATAACAATGATTCATTAAAGTTGACCCATTTGAAGATTGTGGGTCCACCGTACAAGTCGGTGGAGTTGAAAGAAGAAGATTTTTAGTTTAATCATTCGAAGGATTGCAGTCTTAGGATAATTAATGAGGCGTTGACTTTGCTAATTTTACTATCCCAATAGTCTTCAGTTTTTTCAATGGCTACCATCGTTAGAGACTTAGAGAGAAGAAACCCAGAAACAGAGATGGAAGAGAGAGAAAGAGAGAAACAGAGAGGCAGAGATAGATAATGTGCCCAAAATAGGTCACGCCCACCAGAATTGATCGAAGCTCTTCCTCCGAGAGCATCCAGGTGGGTTGCCGCAAGAGTAGTTTAGGGACTTGGGTTAGGAAGTAATCAGAGAGAAATGAAGATTGGGGTTTTGAAAACTAAAAAAACTAGGGGCGAGAAAATTATTTAGAGCATGCCAAAAAAGCACAAAAATGTATGAGAGACAAGGGGAGTTAACATGTGTAGTAGGTTGTAGCTTGCGTTTCCTAACTGCAACTATCCTTTTCATATCAAGGGTTGAGGTTTATCAACTATGGTAATTGAAAAAAATTTTAATTATCATAGAATTTTTCTTATTGTAAAGAGGGTGTAAAAAGATGTAAGAAGATGTAAGAAGATATAAGAAATTGTACGAATTTGTTAGAATTACAAGGGCCTACAAGGAGCTATCAGGTATAAGCTTATCATTCCCTATCACCAACAAAATAGAAAACCTCCAACTTAACAAGGTGAAGAATCTGCCTACGCGGCTGATTATCCTTATACTAATTGAGCTAGTTGTCTAACACTTCTCATTCCACTATAAGGTATGCCATCTTACTAGGTCCCTAAATCTAATGTCGAGACTCTACAAACTAAGTTACCATTCCCAACTCTTCCACAAAAGTTGAGTATAGTTCTATTGCAAACACTGTTGTCAAACCCTTTGGATATGTAACTTTCATGTAAAATTGGGTTTGGTTCTGTAGCAACCTATCAAAGTTCTTTGTGATAACATTTTAGTTACATACTAAGGTGGATTACCATTTTATCTACAAGTAATTCTCTTATTGTGGTTCGATTATTCCCCATGTCCCGACTCAACTTCAATTGGTTGACATCTTTACTAAAAGCTTGCTTGTAAAATGATTTTTATTGTTCTAAAGTCCAATATCTTTATGTACCTGCCATACATATAGAAGGCGAGTTATAACGGTAATGAGAATATGTGAATGATCTTTTTTTCCCTTTTTTTTTATCCTATCTTGTATATTATTGATGAGCCATAGTTGAATTTGGACTGTGCTTATTGTATCATAGATACAAGTCAGTTGGTACCCAATTAGAACGGGCAAGCAAATTATTTCTCAGAGTATCAAAGCTTTATGCAAACCTTAACTTGTTTTCACTAAGGTTTTTATTTTGCTTATTAGTAAATGACTGTCCCCCACCTTAATCCTTCTGCATTTCCTCCTTTCTGCCAAGGAATACACCAACATTTCTCCCATGCGCCCACCTCTACCACGACCTCTTTAGCTTGGATTTTGATGCCTTTCACCCCAAGGTCCCCAACCATGAGTGCTCTACGACAAACCAGAGCGCCCAGTTCCTTTAACGTACCATGCATGGGCTCCTGCCATACATATAGGTTGCCATCAGAACCCTTTGCACGACCTCTATAGTCCTAATTTTCCTCTCCATGTAGTGCCTACGAAGTGGGTTCTTCGAGCACCAATTATGCTCATGACACTTTACCTATGAATAAATTGATCTATATATGGACTCCAAGTCCCAAATTTTTCCGATACTTTTTTGTTTCTATTTTCTTCTTGACCTTCTGTTACAAGTTTGATAGTACACAGTCTCATCAATTTGGTCACTATTAAGCTCCCATCATCACTTGGAATCCACTATCGCGGCCTTCCATATATCCTACATTCCCATAGGGTTAGTTGATGGCATTTTCCAACCTCCTGAGCCCTATTTTCTGTACAAGGATGGGCAGCATTAACCTCGTACTATTAAGGAAATAATAACTAGATATTTATTTTATTTTCCATGTCTTGTATTTATTTTATGTGACTTGTTGATCAAGTATAGGAAAGCCAACATGTGATATGTTAGGGAAAAGCATGTATTTTAAAGCATGTATTTTAAGTCTGTTGTAGTCTTGTCGTGTACATGTAATACAAAACCAAAGGGCATGAAGTAATAGCCCCCAAAATTCTATCTTTCTATGATCTTTGACAAGTAACAATTATGCTTATTGAATTTGGATTGACTGGAGTCTCCATCTACCCTATCTCAAACGGTTCTATATGATGTGCATGATCTTCCCCCTATAGCTTCCAAACATGGGGTTGTCTGCAAAACCATTATCTCATTGCTCCTTGATAGGAAGAAGTTTCACCATTTATAATCACGGAAGTGGATCGCATACGTCTGTGTGGCTAGTCTTCTCCTTAGGAATTTTGCTTCCAAGTATCCAAGGTACCACGAGCAACAAAATTGGAAGGTTTTGGTTCCAAAAACTAAACTACTGGCAAGCATAAAAAGGGGTTTAGGTTGTGATTTAATCACGTATCATGCGAATCAATTTAGAATCTGCCCGACTTTCCAAAATTTGTGCTCATATCTGGAAATATCGTTGCTCAACTAAGCCCGTGCTAAGCTCTCTTTCAAGAATTGAGGGTTAATCTATCTGTTCTAACCTCTAATTTTTAAGTGGTTAGCAGGATTAGATTCCATAATTAGCAACCGAAAGACATAATTATGATTTCAATTGTTTCCATGTTAAGATCCTCATTATACTCCCTAATCATTCTAGAAAATGGCCACACCTTTCAACACTAACTAAATGCCCATAAATATTGGATAGAGGATCTTTCAGGTGCTTCATCGTGCGGTTGGTGGGCAAGAGATAAAATCCCACATTCTAGCATAAATTTAGTGGGGTAGGGGGTAGAAACCAAAATAATTTAGATACAAACAAAATCCTATAACTTAGTCCCAATGTATTCTAAATTTGTTCTCTCCAATATGGAGTTTAAGAGGCTGCATTGACCTAATCCTGAAACCTAGCTCAGCTCCCTCGAAAGTGAGCCAAAATATGCTTTAAAAAATCCTTAATACAGACACTAGAACAACGACAGGGCTTATGTGTTGGTGATAATGCAATAGAAGGTTTGCAACTTCACATAAGTTATAATGATGCATGCTTTAAACTTTCAAATCTAAACATCCCCACATTTTGCCACATGTCCTATTCAACTTATTTTTATAGAAGTAAATAAAAGACGCAAAAATTCGAAGAACAATAACATTTTCAAGCAAAAATCAGGTGATTGAGGTTGGAAGTTAAAGCTTTTTCAGCTTAAACATTTTCTTGTCCCAGGCAATAGGACTCCATAAGCATCCATAATTTTGAAAATGACAGAAAGTCAAACTACGGAAGGTTTTCCTACAAAAAGTTATTGCTGGTTCTTTATCTTCCATTGTTGAATTCCAAGAGTACACAACCACAAGAGGAGGGTGAATTGTGGTGGCCGATTTTCGCCAAATAACTGACAAACAGCCTTAGTACTTGATTGCAGAGACTGTTCGTAAATCACAAGCAACCTTAAGCCTTGTTTGCAGCAGTTGTTCCCAATTGGTTTAGTAGCGAAATTCAAAGTAATAAATGCGGAAATAAAGCACACACAATTTTTACGTGAAAAACACCTCTAGCCCAACTGAGGTGTGAAAAACCACGACCCACCTCGTGTAGGATTTAACCACTTCACTAACGGGCTGAACACGTTACAAAAGTAGCACTCCTTATTACAACTTGTAACCCACGTAACCTTCTTCCTAAGACATGTTACACCACGTCCAAATCTCTCTTAGATTGGACACGTCTAAAGACCACACGACTAAGGACACACTCACTCACTTTCTGATATGAGAACAGGGGTACAAAACACCTTACTGGGGGTGCTTCTGACTTAAGCAAATGTAAGGTACAAGAAAGTCCTATTATGCCAATATATTGAAAGCTCAGTTAAGCACAAGCCTGTCGCGGTTTTTCTCTTTGAAATGCAGCTCTAAAAATCTCTTACTTCTTGTGTAAAAACCGGATTATTTGATGGGGGAGAAGATTTCATTATTTAAACACACTAACCCAACGGCTAATACTTTCAAAAAGGATAACAAAATCTTCTAATATTAGCAGCTTTAGGAAGTTTCAACAAATGAGATCTCCAACGGCTAAGAAGAGAAGATAAGATTTTTCTAAAATATAGAGATTTGATACTCATGATTTAAAACTGATTAGCCGTGTAATTTAGCCCCAAAAAAAATAAAGATTTTGGTTCCAAATTTGAAATCAATCACGGCCTAAAAATAAGGGATAAGAATTTTGAAAACAAATCCTTAGCAAAAACGGTTTTGCAATATTTATCAAATCAAAAATAATCCTTTTTAGAATTTAATTGGTTAGCCTAGGATTTCATAAAAAGATCCTTCAGAGCTGGCAACCAACCAAAGGAAATTTATTGGTAAAATAGTCAGTCAAGGCTGCTGCAGTTTCAGGAACACCTTAGGTACCCTGTTTGCAGGGTTGTTTAGAAATTGGTGTTCCAAAGCAAATATCAAAAACTGTTTCGAGAAGTGTTAAATTTAGACTTTCAAGATTGGCATATTAATAAGAGTCTAAAAGATAAAAACTAAACCAA
>NCQV01105874.1:9920-19954 GCA_002740545.1 Lophocereus schottii | reverse complement strand
TAACATCTCTTAGTGTGGGTCTGCTTTCATGGAGTATGAGGAGATCCAGATGTAAGCAATCTTACCTCTACCAGCATTCCTACCCATAGGGAGGCTGACATATGTGTGTGTCAATGTGTGTGTGTGTGTGTGTGTGTGTGTGTGTGTGTGTGTATATATATACACACACACACACTTTGCACTATGTGGCCACGTAAAGTTAGATTCTAAATAAACTTCTGCAAAATAAAATAAAATAAAATAAAACAATAATAATAATAAAAAATGATCCTATCTCGACATCTAGCTTGTGCCACTTAGTACTTAGCTTCTGTGTGATAAGCATGATATAACATTAATGCTCGACTTGTGCAGTTGTGTTTCTTGCTCATATTAGATTTATTGCACATGAATCCAGTTTCTTATCTTCTAGGTCTATGCTTTATGACCTCCATAACGTTCACTTTCTTGGTTGGCGTGTTCATGTCAGTATGTCACCATGGTTGGGACTTGGACCTTCTGTTCTCCAAGTCGAGAGATCAGTGGTTCTTCAAGATAAGTTCGTTGTTTAAAACAGAAGGTATTTACCTAATTACTCTTATTGGGTGTTCAAGATAAGTTCTCACCCATAAATTGCGTTTTATACATATGTTGTTATATTAGCTCCACATAGAATGCCTCGAAACAGATTTAAGTACACCAATAAACCCAGCTACGAACATCCAATTTAGGCCATGTTGGCACTGAAGCTGAAGGGGCTGTCTAAAATATTACATGGGAACTCTTGTCGACAACTAAAAAGGAAAGCCTCCTAAGCACTCCACAGAAGAAGGAATGTGCGCTGCTGTAACCTGGTCCCAGGCCACACAAGCAATATGTCCACGAATTGAACACTGGAACATAGTTACATGGGAACTCTTGGCGACAACTATAATAAGTGGGTAACAAATGTCATTTACAAAAGCAGCTTCCTTTCTCAAACTGGCATGTTAATGCCTTGCACCAAAATGAAAGGAGCATTTAACAAAATATAATTTCCCCTGAATGTGCCGGCTTTCCAAGATGCCAACTACACTAAATCACCCAAAAAGTACAGCTAATAGGTTACGACCACTGCTTCAAAATGTAGAGGGAAGGGGAGATATTGAGAGAATCCCATGTCCATGCACATGCGCTCTTTAACTGTTTAGGGTAGATAAAACGCTTCCACCAGCAGTCGGAATGACCACCTCCCAGCCAGGCCCCTTCAGTGGAAACAAAGGTTTCTCCATATCAGTATCCTTGTCCTGATTCGAGCAGTTAATCAAATCACTACGATCCAGCACCTTGCTCAAATCCTCATCACTGATGTCCGTCTGCACCATCTTATCTTCAGCATCTTCCTCCTCACGGAGCAATGCGAGCAGATCTTCCTCCTGTAATAGCATATTTCAACGTTGAAGCATGTCAAACATGATGCTTCCAAACGAAAAGGAATCGGACAAAGCTCAAATGACAACTCAGATAGCCAGACACAATCAAAGGGTAGAAATGAGGCAATTAAAAGAATGAATATAAAAAACTAGATGAATTCAGAATATACGAGATGACTTTTAGACGTATTACACTAAAAATTACTCAACACAATGAACTGAAAAAAGTAACATCTCGTTCAATGGGCAAGCTATGCTGAAATCCTGAGATAAAAAGCAACAAGCAACTTAACAAAAACTGTGGGAAGAGATCAACTCTTTCTTAGAAGGGCCAATCATTTACCACTGATTCATCAAAGGCCTTGTGAGTCATGATTCATGAAACTAGAGAAACATATCAAGTAAGACCAAACTGCTTGAGACATCTGCTCCTGTGGCCAAACTTAACTCTACACGAGTCATTTTGTCACTTGCAGCTAAGCAAAAATGCCGAAATAATGTCCTTAGGAAGAAAAATATCTACACCATTGAGTAGAAATGTGCTGAGACTGTCAAAATTTGTTAACACAGAGCATATTTTGAACTGCATACATTAAATAGGCCAAACAAATCATATCAATCAGATACCTCCATGGCATCATTCTTCATCCTTTCTTGCTTGAATTGCCCTTTGCCAATAACTACATGTTCAAGCTTGAGTTTACTGAAAGCCCTTTTCAGAATACGACCCTGCCAACAAGAAACCTTAAGCTTCTCTAAGAGAGGAATAATAATTCATAGGACATGCTCAGAAAAGCACCTCCACAGACTGTGCAGTGGCAAGCCTATAGACATGAACAGGCTTTGTTTGACCAATCCTGTGACAACGATCCATCGCCTGCAAATCCATTTGGGGGTTCTGGCAACAGATACAGTACAATATGATCAGTTTAGAAGTATGATAAGAAACAAAAACCCAAGAATAGAGAAAAGCCTTACCCAATCACTGTCATAAAGAATACAAGTGTCAGCAGAAGTAAGGTTTATCCCCAAGCCTCCAGCCCTTGTGCTAAGAAGAAATATTCTGTAGTTGCTATTTTCATCATTGAACTCTTGTATCTGTTGATGCAGGTAATTTCTGGTCAGATAGATGTATTCTACGCAGCAATATCTTTTCTAATCTCCTAGTATAAGAGGCAAAGATAAAGAGAGTGACATCTGAAGGTTAAACTGGAAAGGTTGCTGCAAATTCTAGTGGAAAGTTAAAACGCAAAAGTTGATGCAACAAGCTGAAAATGTATGAGCACAATGTCTGAATAACGTTGACTGCAAAGCACCAACCTGTCTCTTCCTGTCATCAAGTTTAACACTGCCATCAATTCTGCATACTTCATATCCTTTCTCACTGAAATAGTAATCCATTATGTCCAGAATTTTCGTCCACTGTGAGAATATCAGAACCTGAGAGGATGAACCATTAGATTACAGAGAAAACGCGAGAGTAAGCTTAATGCACCACTTGCATGCACACGGTACTAGTCCAATACGACACATAAGGCTTACTTTATGCTTCTGGGCTAAAAGCTGAGTCAACAGTCTGTCTAGCAAGCGAAATTTGCCACATTGCCCGACTATCTGTTCTAAGGGAGGATAGAAATCTGCCAGATAAACATCATGAGAAGGTCACAATTCATAGAAATTCAATACAAACCTTATTTCCACATTTTGACCATTGTGTCACTCACATGACCCGTCAAAATCAGACTCCAAGAGATCAGGATGGTTGCAATTTTTGCGAAGTTGAACCATTAAATTGTTGAGCTTTCCCTTCATTCCACGTGGTGCAGGACCTGAATTCCATAAAGGAAGCAATTAGACGCAAAGTCTGTGCATGGTAATGGCATGATAGGCCACATTGGCATGTGGACTGAGATAAAGGCACAAAATTAATAACTTTGAACGAAACACTCCAGGTATCAAAAGGAAAGAGAGCACAAAATTAATAACTCAGAACAGAACACCCTACATATCAAAAGGAAAGAGAGCACCAACAACATATATGTTGAACACCACCAATCTTGCCATTAAAACAAAACTCAGCAACAAAATATTTTCATTCTTTTTTCAACATAGTTAAGACATCAAAATGCTGTTAAATCTAGCCCACAAATATAAAACAATGTGATGCCAACGATAAAAGATTGTATTATGATGTAACATAAAGCATAATAACATGAAACAAAAATGTAATACGCTATATGACTATACAGTTGCTGTCAATGTACAACTGTTCCCTGATTTACACAAAAAATAGGATGGCAAGATATACTCCTCTATGGTCTCACCCATATGATAGATTAAATGACGTCTCATAGAGATATCAACCAAGCAGTATCGACCACTCACTCAAACTCCATGCAGAGACACTTAAGGGTCACCAATAGTACCACCACTTGTGCAACAATATTGGCCAAACCCAGCAACTACCATATCATCATATTCTATCAGCTAACTTATATATTTGATTTGATCGGGATCTAGCATGTTCCATAACAGTCACATCATCAATAACTGACCAAGTGACAAACTGAAAACCCAAATAGCAGTGTCTCTGTTCCCTATACCTAAAGCTACAGCCTAGCGCTTCAGCGGGAATCCCAGAAAATTTAACCTCTTAGTATCTAAAAGACGATAAAATAAAGATGAGTGATGAGATTATAATCATCAGAACATTCTGCCGGTAGAAGCAAAAGCACATCAACCTCAACCCTCAAGCAAGAAGTGTCTTCAGGTATGCTTACAATATGAGTCAATTATCCACACAAATCCTAATTAAATCAACACAAGATGGTTTTTAAAACACCCAAAAAAACAAAAAAAGAAGCAGAAGAAGAAGAAGAAGGGGGGAGGAGCGAGGTAAAGGCCTAATACTTCCAAGAAAGCAA
Source organism: Lophocereus schottii (assembly GCA_002740545.1). NCBI lineage: Eukaryota > Viridiplantae > Streptophyta > Magnoliopsida > Caryophyllales > Cactaceae > Lophocereus > Lophocereus schottii. The sequence continues at coordinate 15,639 of NCQV01105874.1, read as the reverse complement.
AGTCCGTAAACAGCAAGTACCAGGAAGTATGAAACCATACCACAATTAGCAGTTTCCAGTAAATGATTTTCCAAAGTTCTATTGATTAAGTGATCCTGAAAGTTCCTTTGATGCTCTGTCATAGTAGCATATAAAATAATCTCCTTTTTGCGGGGCAGCATTTGTTCAACATCTGATTTCATTCTTCGAAGCAAGAAAGGACGCAATATAGCATGGAGCTTGGCCACCACCTACAAACCAAGGACACCATACATATCAAAAGCGAAGGATAAAAGAGTTCATTGCATTCGTTCGACAACATTGCACAGATACATACTTGAACCCTCCTTTTCTCCTCCATTTCCTCTTTCAAAGCTTCATTACTACACCTTCCTGACAGATCGAACCTGTAAATAATGTAATAACATAATTAAATGATAAAGCCAACAGCAACGTCACCAAAATCATAATGAGATCACGCAGCACATTAGAAAGTGCTTAAGAACATTCTTGGCTTTTGACTTTATATTATTGGAGTTGGGCTTTCGAAGAGAAGTAACAGCATTAGTAACAATCTTGCAACAACCAATGCCAGATGAAAGGTTTAGTCTACGAAAGGTCAGCATAATACATGATAGATGTCTGCTGCTATGCCTTTCAATACATCTGCAAGTTGACATGATTACATCGATTGAAAAGCTGCCCAATAACTGTATTTCACCTCCAGAGTATGGTGAGGGCCTCTTATAACCAGACCAGTGATTATTACAGAAAAGCCAGAACAGGGGTTTAGAGGGTGCAAATACAAAGTCTTGGCTGGAAGAAGTCAACAGTATGGTCATCCGAGTATCAAAATCAACTTTCATTCCTATCATTCTCATATTATTTCAGAGTTAGCTCTATAGCTATCACAGGATCTCAGGGCAATGATAACTTGAAGGCTGGCTGGAAACTTCTGGGAGTACATCACACCACAAGTAGAGATCAAAGGACAAGAAAACCAGGAACATTTTCTACTGATAAAAAAACCATACGTAACAGAAGCAAGGATTCATAATTCTCAAAATGAAGTTGAGACAACTATGTCTGATAATTGATTTTGGGGTGGGAGGGGGGAGAATGGAAACAAAACATATAAGCAACAGACCAAGACTCGAATTCCTGATGAGAGGAGAATATGTCTGGCAAGATAAAGTTCAACAGTGACCATAGCTCTGCCAAGTTATTCTGCAGTGGTGTTCCAGTCAACAGAAGCTTGTTCTCAATGGGTAAAAGCTTCAGCTCTCTCAGCAATTTGCAATTCGCATTTTTCAGGCGATGACCCTACAAAAAAAGAAATGTAAAGAAAAATATCAGAGTCCAGCACTTGGAAAGTAAAGATACCGAACAGAAGGAAGAAACTACAATGGTCAGCCTGTGCTGCTGGTCCATACTTACAGTTTACCTCATCAACAACAACATATTTCCATTTATAATGCCTCAAGCATCTCCTCGAATCATTCATAGCAACCTCATAGGAAGTAACGACTATTGGAAAGTTTGGACCAATGGTTTTGGGCATGTATTTTAGTCGTATCTCATTCCTTTGTTTCCTGTCCCCGTGATAAATTATAGCTTTCACTGATGGAGCAAACCTGCAATATCAACAGATGTTATGTCAAGAATACCCAGGATGGCTGGACGAGAATGATCCATTACAAGTTCTAATACCACTTACCTAGAAATTTCGTTCATCCAATTTGACAGAGTAGAAAGAGGAGCAATCACCATGTATGGCCCATCCAAACCCTTCCCTTTTAAATGTGCCAGAAACCCAATAGTTTGAATAGTCTTTCCAAGTCCCATTTGGTCAGCAAGAATTCCATTCAGACCATTTTGCCATAGAGAGATAAGCCACTTAACTCCTTTGATCTGATAGGGTTTCAACTTCCCACCAGTTAAGAGGGGTATGAGTTCAGACTGCTCTTTTGCAACTCGCTCCTCCTCAGTCAGCTCAGCATCTTCAGCAGATGTACCCTCCTGAGACCTAGTCAACATCGCCGCAACTGCTCGTTTTGCTTTCCTCTACAAGAACATAAGACCATCCAGAGGCTTAAAACAACACATCATGTCGACAACACATACCAGAAAAACCAGGGTACCCATGGTAATACCACATAAAACTTTTTAAACAACTACTTTTTCTTTGGTATTACAGATAATGTAAATGTAATCAGTCTGGTACAAGATCAAGCACATGTCGGCGGAAAGCAAGCTTTGGCAAGGAATTCCTACTAAACAGTTCAAATCAGCAGCAATACAACACAAAATAAAGACTTTCATGAGCCTACAAGCAAGCAGATATAGACAACAGGCCAAGCTTGTTTCCACAGCGAGTCTGACAGAGCGCACGCACGGGAAGGCATGAGAGATTTAGCTCAAAAAACTAAGAAGCCCAAATACCACGTTATGATAGGAAAGTTAGAAACAATTTTCAAACAAAATCCCAAATGTAATAAGCTCCTAAATTGCCAAAAAATTCAAGCAGCTTACATCATTGTATTGTGCAGAAGCTTTCCTTTTTCTACCCCGTCCTTTCTTTTTCTCCTCAGTGGGTTCCCCTTGTTTTTCCTCCACTCCATTCTGCCATCACAAATCCATGATTGAGCAAAAGATATACACAAACCGGAAAATTGATTCATGCAAAAGCGGTACGAGAGTCATACCAATGTAATGTCATCCATCTTTTCCAGCAGAAATTCAGAGTAGAGCTGAGTTTGTGTTAATAGTTCATCTAACTTAGAAAACTGAAGGTCATTCAAATTGGCAGCATCTTCAGGCAATTTCTCCCTCTCAGCATCTTCTTCCTTAACCCTAGCTTCAAGCAACTTCTCTTCTTCTTCTGCCATTTCTTTTGATATGAGAGTAGAATCGCCATTTTTGGCATCAGCAAGCACATCATCCTCCGACTTCACTTCAAGCTCTTCCTTAACAACATTCTGCCAAAGAATTAGCAACCCCAATTTCAAATATGAAAGCTTAGCCTGGGTGTCCCAAAACAACAATAACAACAACAACAAACCGAGATACCGCAAACAAACCTCTTCTTCGAGTACCGAAGTGGGAGAATCAGCGGAAGGATCAACCTTCGTCCCGTTTTCGTCTACCATTTTCGAACCCTAAATTTTCTTCCCCCAAAAATCCTAGACCAAAAATTGCAGGAAAAATTGAAAATCAAAATTACGGTTCAATGTACGCGTAAACAAGCAATACATTCACATAAAAATGGAACTAAGAAGACAACCCAATCGCAGAGAAAATCAACAAAAACAGCAACAAAATTCAAAATTAGGGTTCAATTTTCAAACATCAACAAATATTCTTTCAAAAAAGGAAACTAAATGCAGTGATTTGAACACGAAAAAAGAGAAGAATTACACACCTTAGAAGAAGAATGCTTGGATTTTTATTTTTATTTTTTTGAGTTTTGCCGCTAATTCTCCAAGAGAGAGAGAGAGAGTGAAAATGGAGAGACGCTGAAGAAAAAAGTGGAACCCTGAACAAGGCCACTGCCTACGCACACTGACCACGCGATACCACGGAAAATCACTAATTTAACAATGCGCCCATGCGGCTGTGGGCGGGAAATCGATGTGTGCTTTTACCGTTTTGCCCCCTGGATTTTGCCCTTTTTTGTTACTGTTTTGCTTTTGAAATTTTGAAATTGAAGAATTTGACAGACCAACTTGTTAGGCAAGTGTTAAACATAATTGACTCCACAGTCTAAGGGTCTGTTTTATTTCGTGTTTTAAATAAATAGATAGATGTAAAAAGATATAAAAAACTGTAAGAAGGTGTAAGGAGATGTAAGGAGTTGGAAGAAAATGTAAGAAATTGTAAAGAGCTGTAAGGATAGATGTAAGAAGTTGTTGAATTGTTGAAAAGTTATATAGTATAATTTGTTTTACAATGAACGTTTTGGATGAAAAATAATAATAATATTAAAATAGTATACTTATTAAAAATAAATAATTAATTAAGTTAATTATACAACAACAAAATATATTAATCCCATAAATTTGGTGAATAAAATTTCGTCCAAGATTTTTTATATGAACATTAGTTTGATCGAATAAGCAAAATACAATCAAAAAAAATAAACTTTTTTGACAAAATTGAATACAACTCTTCAAATAAATTTCTATTTTGAGTAAATAATTTTAAATATAAATAAATATATGGTCATCTATAATAATATATATTTCATGTCGAAACTCAAATATAATTTATGTCGTTATATTATGTTTTTATGTTTATGTAAATGTTGTGTTCATAAGATATTTATAAATTTTATATATTGGTAGTATCATTAAAAAAATATATATAGTTCTGTAACTAAAATAAATGAATGTTATAGAAAATCTATGAGGTGTAAGAAGATGCATGAAAATATAATGAGATATAAGGAGATGTAAGGAAATGTAAGAAGATGTAAGGATTATGTAAGGATGTAAAGAGTTGTAAGGAGATGTAAGCTCTTAGCTAAATCTTAAAAACCGCAAAATAGAACAGGCCTAAACCTATTGGCAAACTTTGAAATGAGGGGGGATCATAATATTAATATGAGATTGCATTGTTCTTTCGTCTAATTAGGATAAGACGTTCCTAACTAATGAAAAAGATTTCGAAATTAACAATCTAAGAGAATGTTGTGTTTTTTGAGCTAATACAATGCAAGATATGATAAATAAGAAATAATACATTTCAATAAAGAAAGACTTGTTCTACGATTTAGTTATACAAATTGTTTCTCAATGATCTCCCTCATACGGTCATTATACTTTGCACTGTCTTTATTGTTTATAGACATGATGCATTGTGTTTTAGAGTCTGAACATTTACATTTCAGTTTTATTACTTGTTTGAACATTTAATATTTTAGTTTTACTCAAAAAATAATTGTTAATTTAACTCGAGAACTTTTTGGGGGTATGGGAAAGGATTTGACCAATCATAAACAAACTGACCATTTGACGAACGCATGAAAATAAGAAAAATACTCTTTGGTACAGAACCTAAGCCACTTTACCAAGGCATTGAAGAAGAAGAAGAACTGATACATGTACAGCCATCTCTTTTACGACCTTAGCCATCTAGAGGAGTAACATCCTTGGATTTACCCTTTAACCCATTACAAAACAGCAATACAATGAAAATGAGGGAGTCAATCACATACAAATACAATGGGATCAAATCGGTCCCTTAGTGGCCATCACTGGGTAAAAACTCCGATGGTCAATTTCCTACAGTTTCATCTCCGTGGAATCGCTGGAGCTCGTAGAAGAAGGGTTCAAGCCATAGTCACTTGTCGAACCACCATATTCACTGCTTGCAAAGTCTTGAGTTGCAAATGCTATTTGTCTGAATTTCTTCATATCTGCACTATATGCACGCGTATCGTATTCTGAACTTGCATCCGATGAGTTATTGCCCGAGTTTTGTCTCCCTTCGTTCAAGTCTTCAAGTGATACATCTCCTTCTAGTACTCGAACAATCTGTGGTTTCATCATTTATCATTGTTCAGAACCATCTCAACCAAAAGTTTAAGTTGATGATTTGTAGCTCAAGAATAGGTTTATATTATAACACGTCCCCTCACGCGAATGCCCTTTTGGCTTGAAGCGTGGCTGTTGCAAAAGCTTCTCTTACCTTGCACAATAAATCAATATGGGGGGCTGCTGAAATTCGAACTTGAGACCTC
>NCQV01105846.1:987-11133 GCA_002740545.1 Lophocereus schottii | reverse complement strand
CTGAAACAGCTTATAAACATACTCCCGACAGGGCAGCAGCATAACAAATACAACTGGCAACAAGGAATTTTGTATAGAAAAGGAAAGGTGGTGGTGGGTAATGTACCAGCTTTAAAACAACAACTCTTGCAGCTGTTTCATGACTCACCTACAGGAGGTCACTCAGGGGTAGAATAACCAAGAAGAGATTAGCTAGCATGCTGTATTGGAAGGGGCTCAACAAGGATGTGAGGAACATGTCAGGGCATATGTGGTTTGTCAGAGGTACAAACCTGACTTAGCACCCTCAGCAGGGCTATTGCAACCTTTGCCAATTCCCAATGCCATTTGGGAAGACATTTCCATGGTCTTCATTGAAGGCCTACCTAAGTCAAGAGGGAAAGACACTATTCTGGTGGTGGTAGACAAGTTAAGTAAGTATACCCATTTTTTGGCTCTATCTCACCCTTTTACTGCTGCCATTGTAGCTCAAGTATACTTTGAGCACATTTTTAAATTGCATGGCCTGCCTAAAACCATTGTATCAGATAGGGATACGATTTTCCTCAGCAGATTCTGGCAAGAACTCTTTGCCTTGATGAGAGTATCCTTGCATATGTCGACCGCTTACCATTCTCAGAGTGATGGGCAGAAAGAGGGAGTAAACAGGTGTTTGGAGGGATACTTGAGGTATATGACTGGGGAAACGCCAAATGAGTGGGTTTTGTGGTTGCCTCTTGCGGAATGGTGGTATAATTCCCATTGGCATTCATCCATTGGAGTCACGCCTTTTGAGGTGGTATATGGGCAGCCGCCACATCTACACGTACCTTATCTACCCGGGGATAGCAAGGTAGAAGCAGTTGATAGGTGTTTAAGTGCCAGGGAAGATTGCTCAAAATGCTAAAGTACCACTTGGAGAGAGCACAAGCAAGGATGAAATCACGGGCAGATAAGCATAGGACTGATAAGACTCTGGAAGTAGGGGACTTGGTCTATGTTAAGCTACAGCCTTATAGGCAACAATCAGTGGCTCACAGAACTTCTCATAAACTAGCAGTGAAGTTCTTTGGGCCTTTCCCTGTGATAGCTAGAGTGGGGGTCGTGGCTTACAAGCTACAGCTTCCCGATGACTCTAAGATTCATGCCGTTTTCCATGTTTCTCAGCTGAGGAAGCATGTGGGAACTAAACCTACGACAAGCACATTACCTATGATCGATGAAGCTGGGCTAATGACAGCAAGGCCTGTTGCTGTGCTTGACAAAAGGTTGGGAAAGCAAGGTCATAAGGCAGTGGTATATATCCTCATTCAATGGTCTACAGGTTCAAAAAAACGATGCTACATGGGAGCTCTACTCAGACATCGAACAAAAATTTCCAGATTTCGATCTATCAGCTTGAGGACAAGCTTCTCGAAGGGGGAGGCAGTTGATACAGGTGCTTCAAGATACAGTCACGTGTTTGGCACATGTGCTTGCGGGAACACAAAGAATAACAATTTAGTTGGTTGTTAGGCCTGTGGGCCCTTGTTTGTTAAGGTAGTTAGAGGAGAGAGATTGTCATTGACAGATAATGGAGGGAGAGAATAAATAGACGGAATTGTAGGGAAATTGTATGTTTCTGGATGATCAATGAAAACCCTTCTATCTCTCTCTCTTCAGCTTCCTCTACTTGCAGTCGTGAGTATTTGTTTCTCCTCGAAATAGAAATTTCCTAGAGAAGCAGTATCAGTTTTCAAGGATCAAAGTAGGTAATGCGAGAGGGACGGTTATATTTTGGTATAATGATTAGTGGACAAAACACATGGCCCTCTTTATAAACGAAATTAACTATGTGCATATTGCCCCCAAACCCGAACATTTAAGGATAGCTAGTTCTATGTGGATGGAAATTTTGGAGAGAATACAAGCATTTAATGCCCAGCCATATTATAGAAAATATAAGGAATTAGGAGGATATTAGTGTTAATCCTCCGATGAGAGATTCTCTTACATGGGGATTAACTAAACAGAAGGTCTTTACAATCATTTAAGGAAACGATGTAAGAGAACTGAGACAAATTGCATAGCCATTTAGAAGATAAGAGCACAAAAGAAGATGAAACTATCTTAGTTGGTGTGCTGCTCATGAGACCCGGACAGGCCCCAGCTGCTGAGAGCAGTATGTTCATTTTTTTTAAGGCATGCCTAGAGTTTGACTTCGCAAATGGGTCATTTGCGAAGTTTCGGGGTGGCTTAGCTTCTGTTCAGGTTGTGTTGAGGCGAATCAGTTTGGGCTTGGATTTGGTTTTAATTCAAGCCATTTTTGTCCAAGTTTGGGATCAATCGATTTTTGGTCCAACATAAGTTTGTCCCAGGAAAAAAAAAAAAAAAACACAAAAAAGCTAGGGTGAAGTTGGTTCAGTATATGTCGTTTTCGGTTTTAGATCCACTTCAGGTTAACCGTCTCCAGTGTCAAGTCAGGTAAGGATATGGGTCACTCAATTCAGTCAGGTTTTGGATTTCTGATTAGTTTTATCAAAGTCTACCCACAGTCACCTGAGATAAACTTGGAGCCTGCCAAAGGGAGCACCACTATAGTCACTAGTAACACTCAGTACCCCCCATGTTCTGAGTACAAGCAATACAAAATCTGAATTAAACTAAATTTACAAGTGATCCGTATTTCCGACTAAGCAATCACGAAGATGCTACTAATAACTGTTAGCAGAGTCCAAAGGCACAAGAAGTTTCACAATTTCCGCAAAGAATAACACAGCCACTGATATTGAAATTCTGTGGTGCCAATAGCAAGTTACAAGGATGCCAACAAACGCCCCCTAAATAGCTAATTGATCCTGAAAAGCCTGTAAGAGAAATCTCTTCAGAGGTATCCTCAAAGTTAAAACATAGCAAGGGCCTTAGCACTTCCCAATCAAGTCACTGAAACTCATTCCATTGGTGGGTCCTTGTGTCGCTTGCATAAGTTCCAGTGCAATGGAATTGTTGCTTGCCTCGTGTGCCATCCCTTTCTGCAGTTCTATGCAACGTTCCATTACAAAATGAAGAAAAAGATACGTTACGGTCCCAACTCCCAACATACACCTCACCACTTCAGCTGACCGTGACATGAGTTAATCCAAAATATTCAGTAAGCTTTACATATGTTTGCTACTAGGACAGATCAATAAAGTTTACTAACTGTACTCGCAGAAGATTAGTAAAGGCTGGAATCTTTCAGAAAGTCTCATGGCTTTGCGATAACCATAAACCTGGGAAAACATGAATATAAATGAGAAAACGGTAATAATGGAAGGAGGGGGAAAAATTACGATGAAACGTCAGTACCCTCTGCTTTTTCCAGTAAAAGGATTAATTGCAGACATTGACTCCCAGAAGTTTGGACAGGGCACCCAGTGAGGAGGATATTTGAAACGGGCAACATCTAGGATAAGAACAGCATCGGCAGTTGGATTGTATGCAGCAATTGGTGAAAAATGGCCTTTCCCAGTCTGAAATTAAGAAAACAGTCAAAGTTTAAAATGGGAATGTGAACCATGAACTGGTAAGCTTTTTCCACATTCAAAGTTACTCAGAAAGAAATGGCACAAGACAACTTACGTTACCTCTGTAAGCGTAAATGGTGGTAAATAGTTTGATCCATTACTCTTGACCTTTGACTTGCAAGTGAAATAGAAAAACAAAGGCAAAAGGAGATTCATTGCTGATTCGCTGCTATAGAACAGACTTTATGCCTACTTAGCATACAGTGAAATGGTGATCTTTGCCAACAAGAACTAAGGACCTTGGGAGGATATCAATGTGATAAGACAACATTTTTCAAATCAGGAGATGGGATTCGTTTGAATGAACTTAGCAGATTAATGATGCAGGCGGGGAGTTCAAGCATATAGTGATTTGCAAAGCACTAAGCTCTTCTAAAGCTCAATGTGGCATGTACTACAAATCATTATTGGGTTTACATTTAATGTTAAAATGAAGTATCGTTTTAATGAACAAGGTGATCATGAGACTCATGTTGAATGATTTTTTGGTTCTTGATTCATGCATTTTAAAACAAAAGCCAAGTGTCTTTCTGCTGACAAGATTTCAGAAAAGATTAGCTTCGGCCAGGGACTTCAATCAAGGTGGGAGGAATGCGCATGTGAGGAAATTAGTGAAGGAGGAAACAAAATTGGGTGTCCCAACAAAATCTTCAAAAAACTTGACAGAAGGTAGGCCTAGTCAAGATGGGAAAAGGCTGAAAATAGTGCATGGGAAATTTAAGATGGTGAAACCTTTTTACTCAAGAAATTTGATGGTGTGTGAATCTTCCTTTCCTAGAGATTTAGCATCTCTCCTACAAGCAGTGAATTAGGAAGCTTCTACAGTAATGAAGGAGTTTGGGGATGTTTAAATTCCTTACTACGTTTGAATACGGAGAAGAATTGTTGGATGCACTACAGAATGGTAGATATTGGAGTAGCTTGGTTTACCACATGAGAAGATGGAAAGACAATGATGTCTGTCTCTCAAGAAGAGCTTTGTTGAAGGTGTATGGTTTTCCCATTCATCGTTAGAATTTGGACAATTTTGCTCCTCTAGCAGAGAATAAATCAGTTCTCCAGTTTGCAAGGATTCTCATCAATGCTAGTCATTTAGCATCCATAGATGAAGAAGTCCTAAATATTGAGGGTAAGACTTTCAGGTTAAGAGTTAACGAAATAGACCAGAAGTGCAAGAAAAGCATCTTCAGTTCTTGACCCCTTTCAACCCACGGGGTCCTTAGCTTGCGAAATCTACCAACTGCAGGAGCTATGGACTTTCACAGCAGCAAAAGCAGCACAAGAATTTGAGAACCATTGAAGTTGTCATTCGAGAGGCTGTGGAAGGCAGAGGGACTAGTGATTTGAATTTGAATTTCCCAAATAGGAGTGGTCTTTTTCCCGACTCCCAAGGACGTTCACTAACCAGAACAATAACTGATGTTCTGACTGGAATTAAATATCAATTGTCCAAGTTTGGAAGGAGTTAGGGACCAGCAACTTTCATCAGTGTTCGTGGGCTCGCAAGAGGCCTCACTTGAGGGAAAAGTTTCTGTCAACTTGGACCAGAACAGAGTGTCACAAGTGAACACCAATGCAGAGGGTTCTAAGAATAATCAGAAGGTTGAACTCCAAATGGAAAGGATTAGCAATTTAGCATAATAGTGAAGGCTGGAAATTTCAGAAGGAAAAAAATCAGCTGAGATCGATCGTACTACCCACAGGAAATTGACGGGCATCAAATTTGGCGGGACATACGAGTAATAAGGCCAGATCACAGACCAAGAACAAGGTTGGTAAGCTAAAGCAAAGCGGGTTGAAGCTGAGTCTTAAGAAGATAGTTTTTCCCCCATCAAAAACTTACCAACAAGGAATTAGCTGTTGAAGTTCTGGAGACTAGGGTAAAGCTTGGCATTAAATGTTTAGGGTATAGTAGGCTTATTTGTCAACTAATCATCAAAAAAAAGAAAAAAAGCAACGAAGAAAGCAGGTCAAGGATCAAGCATCCAAATCATAAGAAGTAAAACAAGAAAATCCAATGTGGAAAACCGAACCAAACTCTCCCACATTATAGACATTGTTTTAAGTTTAACCAATCAAATCGAATTTAGCACTGACTCCTAACATGAGAGTTACACTAGATAGAAGTTAGACAAATTACCTGTCCTAGCATGGACCGCGAGAAATTTGCAAGAATATATGAAGAGTCCGATGAACAAGAATGTAGGACATGCTCCCTAAACTCTGGTAGAGAACTCTCAGAGGCAAAAGTTGCTTGAAGCTTCACTTTGTCTCTAGGGACCAGATCGACAAGATCTTGAAATGATAACCCGTCATTGTCAGCTTTCTTCAACATGTCATCACTTGCAAGCATGGTTTCATCATACCATCGCCAGGAACCTAAGAAATCAACGCCAACGTTGAACAATTAGAACATCAATGTAGAAAATCAGGCATAGAACACCAAGTAACATTTTTTGACCACAAGCCACCTAGAACATACAAATGAAAACAATTTGCATTCCACATTTTCAAGCAGTGGAACACGTAAATCAGTGCTATAAAATTTCTGACAGGCAATTTCATCTTTTTCTCTCATGTAAAATAGAAAAACCGAATAGCAATAAGCAAGAGATGGAGTTGATTTAAGTAACTTAAGCAGTATCAGGGCAATATCAGTATTTTACAGAACAATGATTTATATAGTCAAAAATTCTAGCATTGAACTCTGCATATTTGTTTTGAAATTTTCTCTGCTCAACACATATAGACAAAATGCATTATGTCAGGTTTTGCTCATTAGATGGAAAAAAACAAAAGAACAAAATCTTAATTATCCACAAATTTGTTCTCCCCCCACCTACAAGTAGTCTATACCAAAGAAGAAATATTCAATAGTGATGTCCTCATATTGACATTGTGCAACATTACATGCTCTAGATATCTATTTCTGACCATAGATATAATAAATATGTAAAAACAGTATCAGTATCAGTAATTTAACTGCGCACTCTTTTTCTTTACAATAAGCAATCTTTTCAATCTAAAATGTTTCTATGATTGACTAGATGATCAGTTACCTTTCCATACATGTTGAGGATCAATAAATAATGCATTCAAGATTGTCGTTAAACTAGAGAGCCCACAATACGTAAGTTTGCTTTGTGTTGTCAGATTTGTGGCAATTTCCAAGAATCCAGCTGCAGTTCCTTGCGCCCTTGCATCATCGAAGAGCCTCTGTTATCACAAGAAAAGAAGTTTGTCATGTGAAAATGAGTTTGCAAGCCCTTGCATCCCCATTTACAAAAGCTTAACACAATTTAATGCTTACTTTTCCAGCTGTAGAGTACAAGGATGTAGCAGGAGGGGGTAAAGAGCTCCTGTATCGACCAGGGATGGATGCCAATGTTGGTGGATGGCAGCATACCTGTTGGAACTTGAAACATCAAAACGGATGATTGGAAAACTATTAGGTGTGATGCGCAAGTTCTCCTTAGATTCAGGCTCTTTTCTTTTGGATTGAAATCAACAACCTTTGTGGCTTGCAAGTTATATTACATCAGGCATTGTCCTACAGGAACATATACCATGACTAGAACTCAGCTCACCTTCTCCATAGTAGTCGAGTACAATGATACTGCTGGAAACACACTGGTCGTCAAATGATGGCAAGGAACCTGCTTGAAAAGTTTAGAAGATACCTAAATGAATCATACCAATTAACTGAAAGAAACTATGCAAAAAACTGAAAATTGGAAATAGTTTTGCGAATAACGTAAATTGGAAATTGCTTTTGCAATGAGAATTTAGGGGCAAGATCAATAAGTAGCAGAAAATGAGAACTGCTGCAGAAAAAGCAACTAAAGATGCATATGATGTCCATGAGAAGCGGATGAGATCTGCATCATATATTTTACTAATATGCCCATCCACCAACAAATTACAATCAAGGTTTCCATCAAGTTAACCAAAACTCTATTCCTGCTGGATTAAGTGCAATACAGTTGCTACCTTGGTGCGGGACTGACATATTCCGAAAATTCAGTGAGATTAACTTCCTACTTTTCCGGAAGCAATATCTGGCCAGCTCAATTGCAAAACCCATGCTAATTCCGTATCAAATTACAAATGAATCATGATGCTGAGCCCAAAAAATGAAGACAATTCAAGGTTTCTGAAGCATTGTATCAGCAAGGGTCATTTGCTTTCACTGGGAGCCTTTTAATTTTTTTTTTCATTTTTTAATGGATGGAGGAAGGGGGGGTTTATCTGCCAAGTTAAAGAGGAAAAGCTAAACAAAAGAACTAGAACTTGACACATGCAAAAAGGAAAACCTCAAAGAGCTCTGGGGAGGAAGACTAAAAATGGTTTGACTTTTTTTTCTGGGGATGGGGGAATAAAAACTATAACCATTAGAGGCTTCCCTGCACAGGTTCTAGAGCTTTAAAAATCAGAAGTGAAGTGGACATTTTTAAGGACAACATAAAAGGAATGCAGAAATAAAAATGGAAACAAAAGCATCCATTTTTTTTAATTCGAAGGTCCACCAACATCAACTGATCACGAAATGTCCTTGAGCTCTTGTTCTCATGCCTTTGAAGATATTTACTATCCCACTCTCCCAATTCTCTCCCCAAAAGCTCATGAACCCATCCATAACTTTCTTAAGGAAGAAGTTACTGTCCCATAATAACGGCAGAACCCAAGACCAAATTCACCCCATATTATTCCCTCATCCTCAGTGAAAAAGATTCAAGAAAATATGATTTGAGATGTCAAAATCTAAATATGGTGCTTAGCGAGAAACACTGTTGATTTTGCTGCAAAGTGCAAATATAACAGTTAGTTACACTATCCAGCATATTCCATATTAACGTGTGCTGGAAAATCATCAAGAATTCAATAGCATACGTAATGATTTAACTATATTGCAGAGTCAGTTTGAGATGATTAGTTACATAGACCAAAGAAATGCTCAGTAAACCAACACTATTATATGTATGCATATCTATATGTATTAAAATGGGAAGTTGATGGCCACAATTTATGTTCTATAATACGGAACATTGGAAGAAGCTATACCTTCTCTCTAATCGTCAAACCACTCCGAAATAAGCGAGCCACTATGTGTCTCATCTTTGAAGATTTAACAAGAATTCAAAAAACCAAAACAAAAACATTATAATAAGAGATGATGAATAAGAAGAAAATTATAAAGATGTAGAACGAAAACAATCGCACATTCAGATATGAACTGTACCTAAAAAACATGAAAAGATTTCTCATTGGGAGGTAGAATAGTTGTCAAAATTGGTAGCCTCTATGGCTTTTTGCACAGCACTAAAATAGAAGTAACAAAAAGGAAGAAACGAATCATGCAATAGCATTCATTGGGAACATTTGAAAGGCAAGCCAAGAACCCATCGGGGTGGCACCACTTCACTCTTCAGAGCTTATCTTAAGCTGAATACCGAACTCTTCAAAATTCAAGCACACAAATGATACTTCGTATGCAGTGCAACAGTGCATTACGTGCTTTAGTTTTGCTACCGCCCATCAATTATTCGAATTGTAGGAGCAGAAACGGCTCACAATCTGATAATGGCCTAACAATAAGGCGTAGAAAGACTTCGAAGATGTGTGCTTCCCTCTCTAAGCTTGCTCAACCAAAAGGCCCCAGATATCAGTTTTCGTTGAAAATGGTGCAACGGCTGCCAGCTTTGATTTAAGGGCAGCAGTTCCACACTCTCTATATCCATACTTTCTCATGGAAGGCGCAGCTTATGAAATTTATCTTGACAGCCATGTACTTCGAACTAGGAGCTTACTTCCATACTTGCTAAGAAGTTCCTACCAGACGTGAATAAAAAATCCAAAGACTTAGGCCCTGTTCTTTTCGTGGTCAATTCTAAAATATTAACCTCAACCTACTTCAATATACTTCAACCCGCTTCTACTATTTTAACCAAGTTTAATTTATCACATAAAAAAAAATTCAACCCACTTCAACCCACTTCAACCCACCTTAACCTACGTTACCTTTTTACCCACCTCAATTTACCTACGAAAAGAATAAGCCCTTAGTGGTAGGAATTATGACAACCACAGGAAAACTTCTATGGCAGCACAGAAGTCAGCCAGCAAACTTGAGAGAAATGGGCGTTTTAGGATTAGAAACTGCAGAAAAAGTGAAATACTGCAGCCCTCACAATGCAATCTGACATCAAGGCAAACCAGATGTTTTATAGTTGACGGCGTGATGCATGTGAATGGTTACTATTTGAAGGTCCTATATGGGGCATTGAAACATACCTGAAATGTTGAAGGCAGTAGATGAAGGCTGGGGATAAAATGAAGGGTTCAGCTATGCAGGGGGTGTAATTTGTCATCATCGGAAGAATAATATGTACTTCATTATTTTGAAATAAAGCTAAATTACCCAAACATGAATTGCTAGTTTGGGTTACATAGAACAAGAGGTTACTATTTCATGTTTGAAGAACCTATTTAGGGATACTTGATACAAGGGAGACGCACTACAACACTTTTAAGTCTTTAACTCAACTTCATACTCAATTAAACTCGTCTTCTGAAAGCAAATGCAAACCCCAAACAATAATAAAATCAGAACGAGGAAAGATAT
>NCQV01105840.1:1346-14871 GCA_002740545.1 Lophocereus schottii | reverse complement strand
GGTAGTCTAATTGGAAGTCATATATATTTCATAAGCACCTTAGTGAGGAAGATATGAAAGGAGGGGATGGGGAGGGGAGCAGAATTCTCATACACCTCTAGGCTCTAAAAAGAAGTGTGCTAGTTCAAATTTCATGAAATTATCTTTTTAATGGGAGTTGTTGTTGTTGTTGTGTCTTTTTAATGGCTCAAATTCGTGCATTCTTTTTCAAAGCAATTCATGTGCAAGCCTCATTTTATTTTCATAATGTACCTTCAAGTGGAATACAATAAAATGCATTTTTTTAAGAAAAAATTTCTCATGATATTCTTTTTCATAATGTACCGTCAACTAACGATTAATAAAACAATTCAATTCAAACGCCCTCTAAAAAAATATTATATATTGAAGTGGGGCATTTAATTACGAACTGGGTTGACAAATCTCACATGCATTCATCAATTAATGCTTAATTTGCGTTCCATGCACCAGGGGTGAACGAACTCTACGATACGTCCGACATAGAACGCAAAACGAAAAAACCAACCAAACGAGAGGCCTACGTGACCGTTCTCCACTCCTCCGAGCGTTACGTTTGTGGTGCTATCATGCTCGCACAGAGCCTCCTCCGATCGGGCACCAACCGTGGCCTCATCCTTCTCATCGACAAGTCCATCACTCCCTCCACCCAAGCCGCCCTAGAGATGGCTGGGTGGAAACTCCGGGTCATAAAACGGATCCGAAACCCTCGGGCTGAGAAAGGCTCTTACAATGAGTACAACTACTCTAAGTTTCGGCTTTGGCAGTTAACTGACTACGACAAGCTTATCTTCATCGATTCTGATATTGTTGTCCTTCGTAACTTGGACCTCCTCTTCCACTTCCCCCAGATGTCTGCCACGGGGAACGATGGGTCTATATTCAACTCTGGGATCATGGTAATCGAACCCTCCAACTGCACCTTCCGGTCCCTTATGGGACTCCGAAAGGAGATCACCTCATACAACGGAGGCGACCAAGGTTTTCTAAATGAGGTCTTTGTCTGGTGGCATAGACTACCGAGGCGGGTCAACTTTCTGAAGAATTTTTGGACAAATACTTCTTTAGAAGTAAGTTTGAAAAACCACTTGTTCGCATCAAACCCAGCAAAATTGTACTCCATCCATTACTTGGGGTTGAAGCCATGGCTATGTTACAGGGATTATGATTGCAATTGGGATGTCCCGGATCAACACGTTTATGCTAGTGATGTTGCTCATCGAAGGTGGTGGAAGTTACATGATGCCATGGATGAGAAGCTACAAAAATTTTGTGACCTTACAAAAGACACGAAGAGAAATTTGGATTGGAATAGGAAGAAGGCTACTAAGTTGAAGATTAATGGAGATTATGGGAAGATAAATATTACCGACCCTAGAAGATTTATTCATGAATGACTTTTTTAGATCAATATAGTTCTATTTTTGTATGTAGTAATAAGTCCATTGTATGTGATGGCTTTTCATTGGTTATATTTTGATTTTAATTTTTTCTAATTTATGCTTGTATAGGCATCTCCATGTATGCAATTTGATTTTTAGATTTTTCATTGCGATCTATTTTTATCACATCTTTCTTATTTGATAGAGGTCGCAAAGCTATTCAGAAACTATTAGTGGATCAAATTGGAGTTTGTCTTATAAACTTGTTTTGGCCCAATTGGTTTAAACTCAATATATTACAACCTATGTAACCCCAGAAATTTTCAATTTGACCCACCAAGGTCTAGGTTCACCAGGTTACTGCCTCCTTTGAAGGTCGAAGTATTAGAAGAGCAGCAAATGAGGTCAGGTTAACGAAAGGAGGTTAAAAAGTCTGAAAGCAAAAATAAACTTGCCCAATACAGTCGATTTTTTTTTTTTTTTTTGAAGCAAGAAAGGGAGTTATACTACCAAATTTTCAACATAAGTACATAGATCCTTCGTTAACAAATCGTTGATAGTATCTAGCCCATCCCCCTCCCAAACTCATTCTTGGTATAAGAATGGTTGGAAGTGGGCGATAACATGAGCTACCGAGTTACACTCCCTACTTACATGATTAAAAGAAAAGAAAACAAGGTTCGTGCACAAACTTAGAATATAAGAAATGAAGAAACCAAGAGAATTGTTGGGAGTCTCTTGCAAAGCTTGGATATCAATGCTACGCAATCTCCCTCTATTATTAGCCTATTAAAGCCACGTTCCAACACCTTTTGGAGAACGAAACGACAGCAGCGTGCTTCTTCAAGTTCAGCTCTTGAAAATCCATCCCCCTGTTTAACACCCACCATCATCAACTCACCCATGTGATTCCGGGGACAGAAACCCCAACCATGAACATGGTCGCCCACCTTGTAGCATCAAAATTCAGCTTTAGCCATCAAGACTCAGGTGGTTTCCAAAACTGAGGAGTAGACGAGACCCCCTCTCCGGTTCCTTCCCTCACCTTACGGTAGCTTCTGACCAAGTTCTTGGCACGATCAGCTAACCCGTGAAAAGTATAGATTCTATCCCCAAATATAAATCTATTTCTTATGTTCCAACACTCCCACAAGACCGCCACAAAATCTCCAAGTTGATCAAGGTCCAGCCTTTTCTTAGCAAACAAGATACAGTCAATAATTGAGGGAAAATTATTGTCCCATAGGTCACGATCAAAGCCACTGTGACTCCATATTTCCATTGCCATTGGGTAATGTAATAGGATATGTGAATCGGATTCTTGAACCGCCCCACAAATAGTACATTGCATGGAAAAGTTAGGGAAACGTCTTGCAATATTCGCTTTAGTGGGTAGAGCATACATACCTAACCTCCAAGCTGTTGACCGAGTATAACGGTCACATTGATACCCGCATTAAATGCACGATTAATTATGTATTAATCGTTTGTAATAACTATAAATCAGTTACAAATTTGGGTAATGATTTTAAAAAGAGCTGGTTCTGCGTTTAACAAGCTGGTGAAAAGCATTATTCTCTCTCTATCTCTCTCTACTCTCTTTCACGTTAATCCTACCATCACTAGAGATTGGGTTTGGGGTGTGATATTATACGGTAACTCTAGTAGCTACCGTTAACTTGGTTCAACCATATTCGTGGGCGACTCCCAAGCAGCAGATTCCTACGCTTCTGCATCTCAAAAGATGTACCTTGATTTTCCAACAGTGGTATCAGAGCCATTATTGCTCGGTCCTGACCCCGATTAATTTGATTAGGATTAGCGTATGTGATTAGTTCCTTCAGATTTTTCTAATAATGTAGTTTCAATTTATGCAAGCATGACTGTCGGAATTGCTAAATGAATTCATGTACTGAGTTGCCTTTACTTTTCCCCGAACCCTTACTCTCCTCAACATTTTGACCGACAAACTCTCAATAATGGCCTCGAACATCTAATTCACCACTAAATCGAGCATATGAACCCAAGGCCCTATGTTGCATACCCAATGCCTACCCTCATCCGTCAACGCCATCAGCGCGTGGTATTGCCGCCAGCGGCCTCCATGAGGCCTAAGTGGCCCACGGAGACAGCAACCAGCACCTCTGACACCCCAAATTTTTTAAATTAAAAAAACACCCAAGAATTGAGAAAGGTAAGAAGACCATTTTCGACTTTCTTCTTCCTTCTTCCTTCTCAGCCCTTAACCCACTAATCTACGCATTACCGGCTAGAAAACTTAGAAATCCATCATCCTAGAGGCGCGTGAGGCCCACGTGCCATCGTCTTACAGGCGCGTTGGCCGCGTAGGTCGCATCCCCGGACTCGATTCTAGCTAATCTATGCTCTAGTTGCGCCGTTTTCAACTGGAGAGGCTAGATCCGAGGTTGTGGGCCCTCGATTTGAGGCAGAGGGGCCATCATTCTTCCATTATCTAGGTATTTTGGGGTGATTTGGCGGCCATAGTTTGGCTGTCGTAGAAAACTAAGCCGATGGGGGTGGTCATTTATGGTGGCGAGGGAAGAATGAGGAGCTGTGAGCTCCAATTTTCCCAGGGTGGATGAGAGTTCAGAGAGAGAGAGTGAGGCTGCTTTTAGAGTGAGAGAGTCTGAGGGGGCTTGAGGTGGAGAGAGAAAAGGTTAAAACCCTTAGAAGAAAGGGGGGTCTCGGGTTTGAAGAGATCTTTTTTTTTTTTTTTGTAATTCAAAGTCTTTTTATCATGTTGTTTTTGACTTTAACACAAATATTGATATTATTAGTCTTGGCATATTTTTAGTTGATTTATGTTTCTAAACAAGTTGATATGGTTCATGTAATTAGTTCATTAGTTGAACTAAAATTTCTAATTAGTTTTAATTCTGAATGCATGAATTTGTTATAAAAACATTAATATGTTTAGTGTTGTATATAAATTCATTTTATATGTGCATCAACTTTAAATTTTCTTGCCAAGTGACTAGTAAATAATCAATTGGATTGAAGTTATATGAATATGTTTCATATATATAAAATTAGCATGATGTAAATTTGTTTTACTCGAACCCAATAAATATCTCTGTGATATTAAGATCCCCCTTGGTCTGTAAATGAATATGTTTCATATGTTATATTTTATGATTTATATTATATAAATATGTTTTATATAATATTCAGTTACATGAATGTGTTTCATGATTTAATAATCTTATGTAAGAACATGAGCAATATGAATGAGTTAATTGTTCTGTCATTGTTGCAGTTAATAAAAATTATTCATGAAGCTTTGTATGAATAAATTTCAACCATTATTTGGATATATAGGATTTGTTCACTTTATGGATTTGTTTCATGAAATTTAAATTTGCAATATTATATGGATACGTTTTGTATAATTTGCGGGATTTTTTTTTTACTTGGATTCGTTTCATTTTTAATTTGTAATATCTTATAGCTGCGTTCTTGCGATTAATATTTGGGTATATGTCATGTTACAAATTATGTTGCATTCGATTACGTAAATATGTTTCATGTCAATCACTAATTAGCAATGTTATATACAAATTACATGAGTTGTATTAAATTTGCTAATTATTTTAGCCTTTTCCTTTGCCCAAGTTAATGAATGTAAATTCGTTTCATATTATGTAATTTTATGAGTTCGTTTTATGAAATCTAAATTTATAAATTTTTGAATGTGTCTTATAATTTCCGAGTGATAATTTTAGAAATATGTTTCATATAGTTCCTTGGCCTTTAGTGACTTTTTTTTGTGACATGTTATTATTCGAATATGTTTTGTAATATAGATTCATTTTATTATAAATATATTTTATATAATAATCTGAATTTTATGGTTGATATGTCATTGATAGAGTTTTAAATGACATATTAATAGTTATATAAATTCGTCTTATGTAATGATATCACTTTATGTAAATTTGGCTTACATGATAAAGTTGAATATCTTTGTGATATTTCAAAAGAGTTAATTAATTTAACCATAATGCTCTCTATAATTTTTGTTTTATGGAATAATGTGATAATTAAATTATAAAAACTTCTAGTTCATGTTTGTATGTGATGATTATGAGTTTAGTGATTCGATCCTGCGACATGAATGATGGAGTTTTTGATAATTTAATTATTTGAAAATATGCCTAATCTCCATCTTTTAAAAATATACTTCTAGATATGGCAATTAAAATATTGTTGGTAATTTGTTTACCAATTAATAGCTTGATAGCGCCGACTATGACACAAAGTGTCAAAGGATTCAGTTTCTTCTAAATGAGCATGAAGTGGCATTCGTTAGGTTCTAGGTCTCCTAGAATAACAAAGATGATACTGCTAATGAGCAGTATCGAGAAAACTTAAAGGCACTTCAAAATGGTTCGAGAATGGATCGATCAACATGTTTTACTTTATTGTATTGCATCAATGATGATCTAGTGAGGGAATTAAAAGTTATCCCACTATTGAGTACACGTGGGATCTACTAAGCATCAGGTTCATTTAGATTCATTTCCTCTAAAAGTTTTGAACCTAAGAGTGGTATTGCCAAAGTAAAAAAAGGCTAAGGGACATAAAGAGATGCATATAGCATGTGTGCAGTGCTATAACTGTGGAAATAAGGGACCCTACACTTCAGATTGTCCTAAGTTGATTAAGGTACCTTCTTTCACAGTTGCTCCTGGATAATATGTTTGTTCTCAAGCATCAGTTTACAACACAGGAGTAACCAACCGCATAGTTTAGGATTGAGTCGATTTTGTTAACTTTCATCGCCACTCGGCGGGTTCACAAATTATTGTTTTGGGTAGCGACGACGAAGAAGATGTCCTTGAATTAAGGGCATATCATTTGAAGCTATGTGAAGGGACTACGTTTTTTTCTCCTTCACAATGCTCTTTATGCATCTCGGGTGCGATGTTTCCTTGTGTCTTTTGTTTATGAGATTAGTTTTCTCTTGAATTTTTGTCTAGATGTCTTAGATATCGGATACAATGGCAGTTTGTTTGGCCATGTCACATTGAAAGGTGTTTCTAATGTTTTGGACGAAACAAGACATCTTCCATCTTTGTGATTTTTTTTTCAATTCTGTTTTAGGCATGCTTGACTTGACCATGAAGGTCAAGATAGATTTATCAAACTAGCTAAATATAGACTTTTAAGGCCGACTCATTACGGTTAAGATACCTATGTGTGAGTCAAGTTTAGCTAGCAAAGCAACTATGAAGTCTTTTAGTAAGGTGTTGAGCTCATCGAATCTCTTAGTGTTCATTCACTGCATATATTTGCAGGCCCATGAATATGAAAGCACATCATGGAGCGATATATCCGTAATGTAGGTATGTGTACCTATTCTCTCACTGCTATTAGATACTTGATGCGTTCATATATTTTATAGCGAAAGTAGTGCTCAATTGGAACGAAATATTAGAACTTTTCGAGCCAATCGAGGTTGTAAATATCTTCTTCGTGAAATGAATTCCCGTAGTGTCGATTTTCTTAAGGATAAGTTCCCAAACTTTTGATGAGATTTAAAAAAGACATCAATTTGTATGAGTTACAATAAGACCTTCAACCATCTCTCGGTGAGGGAAGAATCTGAATTCTCACTAAGTCACCAAGGATGGTACACCTTCCTTATTTGATAAGAATGATGAAGTTTTGCCTATTTAGGAGAATGATTTGTTCTCAATCTTCAAATGTTGAGGAGCATTAGCCTGAGAATAAGGTTTATCTTCAATCACTCATTCCTGAACTTGCAGTTAGTTCATACATTCAGGATCCCACCTCCAATGGACAGTGGGAGTAATTCTCCTCATGCTTATGGTCCTGGGCCTCTTAGAGAAAGGGGGAGGGATTTATAGTATCATGCCTCTTAGAGAAAGGAGGAGGGACTTATCACTCAGGCAGACAAATAATGAAGGTCCCAAAGGAGTGGGAATGGAAGAATTTCTCAACGACAATTCTAAGTTGAAAAGGAAATAGTCATATATACTTCCTTGTAAGTTAAGGATCTTACCTCTTATCAAGAGGTGATTGTTTCACCAAATCATAAAGAGTAAATGAAAACCATGAGGGGTGAGATGGACTAGCAAGAAAAAAGTTTTGGAACTCATTGATCCTTTGCCCCGACACAAGTTTATCGAAATCACTTGAGTTTTTAAGATAAAAAGTCGAGTAGATGGTTTGATCAATGAGTTCAAACCTTGCTACTCCTAGCCCTGATTGCCCATTCAAACTTTGAGATGCTTGAAATGGGTGTAAAGACTGCTTTCTTCAATGGTAATCTTGAGGGAGAGATTTATATGGAATAACCCATTGGTTATGTATTAAAGGGACAAGAGGACAAGGTGTATCATCTTAAAAGATGCATATATGATCTTAAGCAATCTTCCAGATTTTGCTATTTTAGATTCCATGGAACCATAATTTAGTTTGGCTTATCGATGGTTTCAGAAGACCATCATGTGTGTGTCAAAAGCTCAACATGGGGGATTATGTTTCTTACCATATACGCTAATGATATACTGCTGGATGGGACCAACTTGGAGTTGATCAAAGGTACTTAAAAGTGGTTGTCCTTTGTCCTCTAGGTAAAGGACATGGGCAAAAGTAGGTATGTCCTAAGAGAGGAAATAATTCAAAACCATCCCAAGATGCATGCATCAAAGTGTCTTGGAATGATTTTTGATTTGCAATTAAGAACCCATGGATACTCCAGTTGAGATGGGTCTAGCCTTAAGTCTTGATCAATGGCCTAAAATAGATGATGAAATAGAGACAATGAACTATGCTAGTGTCGTAGGAAGCTTAATGTATGCCATGTTATGTATACGGCCTGACATTTGCTTTGCAGTTGATTTAGTATGTCATTATCAAAGTAACCTGGGTTTTGCTAAGTCGCAAGCCATCAAGAGAGTCAAGCGTTGCCTTCGTGATACTGCTGACTTAGTTTTATACTATCAATGGGAGACCTTAAGTCGAAAGGATACTTAAAGGTCAGTTGGATGGTGACCCGGATGAGTTTAGGTCAACCTCAGGACACGCCTTTAATTTTGTAGAAGAGCCATGTCATAGTGCAGTAAGAAGCAAAATTGGACAGTAGTGCCAGCTATGGAGGCAGATTGGGTGTCATGTTACCATAGAGATAAAAACATTGCCATGAGGTATATGTAGACTAACAAGGTGATTATGTTCCTTTGACTAAAATTTTTCCTAGTGATGCGTTCAAAGCTCATTTGTTGAGTCTAGGAATTCATAAGGTTTAGTGCTTAGATGTGTCTTGTGATGGACATATTTTTTTTGTGAATGATCAAAATGCTCATAATTTATTTTTGCATGTTAGGCATATTGAAATGTCACCAGGCTTCTGATTGGCCTAGTCACACATGCAATCGCCTTAAAACGCAAGTAGCAGGTAGGATGAGACTGGATCATATGGGCACTAGGTGTGCAATAATGATTACTCACACTGGAAGTGTAGGAGTTAAATTGACCTGCCTAAGATGAGACTCGTGGGAGTCGAGTATGAAATAAAGATTTCATATTGAAGCCTTAAAAGTAGAATCTTGAGTGGCAAGATTAACATTTAGTATGTTGACTTAGTGCCTCAGGTTAGATTTCTGGGTGAAAATCTAGACTGACGATTTGCATGGCATAAAGCATGATGTACCCAGTTGAGTGGAAGTTATGCAATGACACACATTTCATACTGTGTGTGCTTATAAGACGACCCATATATGGAGTGACAATTGACATCCCTATCTTTTGTCACTGTGTGACCCTATGGACGATGACTCTTTGACTTAAAACTATAATATGAAGTTAAGGTTTGATGATGATACCTTAATGTGTTTCTTAAGGGCCATGATATATACGGTTCAGTGAGAACATGTTAGAAAAGCAGTTAAACTGAGATGGAATTTCATAAGTGTTTAAGGAAAAATCTATCAGTCATCACCATGTCAGCCCGGGCGATTATATTGAGTATATAATCATATGATATATCATATGGCATAAAGGGATTATGTATACCACTGGTAATGCTGAGGATGATTTGGGGAATCGAATTTTTTAAAAGTGTTATGTCAGTGAGGTGGTGACTTGATATAACACTACTAGTTTGTTTTTGGTCGCACACTCCATTCCTAGTATGAAACGTGAGGAGATACATTGGCAAAGAGATATGAGATTTACAGTTTATGTGACCAAGGGGGAGCTGTTGATCGAGTGCAATGGTCACATTGATAGCCACATTAAATGTACAATTAATTATGTTTTAATCGCTTATATAAGTACAAATCAGTTACAAATCTTGGTAATGATTTAAAAAGAGCTGGTTATGCGTTTAACAAGCTGGTGAAAAGCATTATTCTCTCTCTGCCTCTCTCTACTCTCTTTATGTTAATCTTACCATCACTAGGGATTGGGTTTATGGTGTGATGTTATACAGTGACTCTAGTAGCCACCGTTAACCTGGTTCAACCATATTCGTGGGCGATTCCCGAGCAGCAGATTCTTACGCTTCTGCATCTCTGAGGTACGTCCTTGATTTCCCAACAGAAGCGAACAAATGAATCCAGGTTGGGACATCAAGTTTCCATATTATCTTCCAATAGAGTTTCCCATCCTTATTACTATAGGAAGGTCGGTCCACGTACTTTAAATTAAAGATTGTGCCACATGGTATGCTGACCTCACCGTAAAGTCTACTCTTATGGAGAAATGATAAATGACCTTGTCCTCGGCCTAAGAGGGGCATAAAGGGATTTGGAGAACCATCACAGCATAGCAAGGTAGCAGCCGACTATGAACAATGTCCTCTCGCCACTTCTCGCTCTCCTTATCAGTCATTTCTTCAACTAGGGCCTCACCATGATGGGCATGTTTTGGGCAAACTAGTTGGAAGGAAAACGGACTTAGAACCCAGTGGGAGCCCTAAACCTTGAGTTTATCCCCATTCCCTATAAGCCAACGTGACCCTTTGAGTACAATATCATGGACCCCCCAGATACTTTGCTATGAGAAACTGGGGTGAGAGCCTAGTCCAGCGTTAATAATGTTGCAAAGTGGGAAATAATGTGCCTTCGAAAGTTGAAAAATAAGAGAATCCTCTTTATACATTAACCTCCATAATGGTTTTGCAAGTAATGCATCATTAAAAGACTTTAGATCTCTAAACCCTAATCCCCCCTCCTCCTTCTTCAGACACAGCCGCCTATTGTTCACCCAGTGGATCTTGCAGCTGCTTGGATCATGTCCCCGCCCTTATTTGCACTTCCTTCCTTGCCTATGAGATAAGTTTGTCCATCCAACCCGAGAAACGCTTCCAATTCTATCTTTGATGGGCAAGAAAGCGTTCTTTTTAGAACACCCAATATAAGTGGGAAGACCAAGGCATTTATCATGGGCAAGCACTTCCTTAATGTTAAGGACAATGGTGATCTTATCTCTTCTATCTTGAGGGACCCCCTTAGAAAAAAAGACGCTGGACTTCTCAAAATTAATTTTCTAGCCCGAGGCTTCCTTACATTGACCCAAGACTTCTTTGACCACCCTTACCTGCTCCTTATTGGCTTTACAAAACATAATTGAGTCATCTGTGAATAGAAGATAGGATATCACAGGAGCCCCTTGACAAACTGCATGTCCCTGAATGAGCCCTTATTGTTCTACCCTCCTGAGTAAGCTAGTCATCCCTTTAGTAACAAAAAAGAAGAGATAGGGTGACATGGGGTCTCCTTGGTGTAGACCCTTACTAGGATAAACTAAACCTCTCGGCTGACCATTAACCACAAAAGACAAGGATGCTGCTTCAACACATTTCATCACCACCTTAACCCAGGAACTCCGAAAACCCAATTTCAGCATAATGCTCCTCAAGAAAAACCATTCAACCCAGTCATAGGCCTTACTCATATCGAGCTTAATAGCCATAGATCCTTCCTTGCAATACTGCATATGCATCGTGTGGAAGATCCCATATGAGATAAGAATATTATCCGTGATAAAACACCCAGGAGTGAAGGCACTTTGGGTTTTCGAGATAATTTTTGGCAAGATGCTCTTCAGTTGGTTGGTCATAACCTTCGTTACTAGCTTGAAGATGATATTGCACAAACTATCTGGGTAAAAGTTGACCAGACTAGTCGGGTTGGGGATCTTCGGAATTAACACCACATTGGTGTGATTAAAACCAGAGGGGAGATCGCCCCCTCCATTCAGCACACCCAATACCACCTTAGAGCCATTTTCCTTAACAATGTCCTAATATCGCTGAAAAAATAATGCATTGAAGCTGTTCGGGCCCTGGGCTTAGTAGGATGCATTGCCTTGA
This sequence comes from Lophocereus schottii, assembly GCA_002740545.1. Lineage (NCBI taxonomy): Eukaryota > Viridiplantae > Streptophyta > Magnoliopsida > Caryophyllales > Cactaceae > Lophocereus > Lophocereus schottii. The sequence goes on along the minus strand of NCQV01105840.1, from coordinate 3,108 downwards.
GTGCCTTTAAGACCTTAGACTCATGATAAAGGGCACAGAGAGAAGTATTGATATCATTTGCAACCTTTCTCTTAACACAAGACAGGACATCCTCAACATTAGAGGGGCCACAAACATAAACAACAGTGAGAAAAAGATATTAATAACCTGTTCAATTTTGGATGTCAGTGGTAGCATATGTACTATCCTCCTTCTCAAGCAAATGAATATAATTGGTTGTCCTTATATTTGCTCTAGCAAACCACCGAGTGTTCAGGTTGCCATATTTAAGAAAATCTGCCTTTGCTCGTTGGGGCCCAATACATCTCCTACGTATGTCTCTATAAGCCAGTCTCATCCAGCGTGGCCCGTCTTACCTTAATATCCTTCACCCCATCAAGCTTTGCGGAGAAATGTTTGATTCAATTTTCAATGTCCCTAAAGGCCAGCTCATGCCACCTGGTAAGAGCCACTCTACAGGAATTGAACTTTGTCTCTAGAGTTTACCAGTTATCCCCTTGACATGCCACTACCCATGCTTCTTCAACTACTGACTTGATGCCCTCTTTTATAACCCACATTTGTTCAAATTTGAAATCATGCTTCCTTCTCTTTGTAGATTTGCCCAGGTCATTTAGCTTAAGTTCAATGGGTAAATGGTCCGATAGTTTCTGATTTAAGTGAATGACTTCAGCCTTTGAAATGAGGACACACCATTCCATGCTAGCATAATACCTGTCCAAACGCTCTTCAACCGATGTATCTCCTTCCCTTTGGTTCCACCGCGTATAATCATAGCCACTAAAACCAAGGTCGTATATGCCATATTCATCTAAGGTCTCGCAGAAAGCTTGTAGCATAGATTGGCTTTTGATGGCATGACCTATTTTTTGAAAGTTGTTAAAAACCTCATTGATGTCCCCTCCAATAAGCCAAGGTAACTCGGACTTGTCCTTTAAGTCTAATAGCAACTCAGAAGTCTTGAGCTTGTGTATATGTTCCGGCCACCCATAGATCCCTGAAAACCTCCACTTGTTCTGTCCTCTAAGTCCGTCAACTTCTACATCCATATGGCTAGAAGATTATGAAATAAGGGAGACTGAGATATGTGTACGCCAAAGCAGCACTAATCCCCGAGCACGGCCTCTTGAAACAACATATACACCATAATCATCATCGAACTGCTTCTTAACAACTGCCATCGCAACCCCAGCTAGCTTGGTTGGTGATAATCTCCGTACAAAAGACCAGAGGCTAGAAACTGTCAAAGGTTCACTGAGCCCTTGGCAGTTAAGACAAATCAGACTCATTGTGGCAGACGGGATTGCTCTGCAACCTCCACTATAGAGACCAAAAAAACTTCAGCTATGCTCTCATTTGACACTGTCCTTATCTTCTTATGCCCCCAGGTACTGCATCCTCTAGTTTACGTTTAAAGAGATCATTGGATGCTATAAGGGCTCCCTCATCGATAGCCATTAATGATGAACTATAACCAGCATTCCCCTTGAGCAAGGACTCTGACAGAGTTGACATCTTGGGTTTATCAAACTCTAGTCTGGTTTTGACCTTAGCAGTAGCCTTCTTATTTCTGAATGCTTCAGAGAACTTTCTTTCCTCTATTAATTCTACTTCCGCATTGCATAGTCTTCCTTTTATAGGAGACGCCCTGAGCTGCCCACCATATTGTAGATCCTCCTCTTGACTATCCTCCTCAAACTTATCACGCCCAGCATACACATGTCCCAACTTTCCACATCCATAACAAAAATCTGGTAATTTT
>NCQV01105830.1:9283-27126 GCA_002740545.1 Lophocereus schottii | reverse complement strand
GACCCATTATGCGTAGAAGATCCATTTGCATAGACTATCCATTACTATTGTTTTTGTAGCTAGAAATTCAGATAGAGTTTATACTTTGCTCATTGTTCTAAGCCTATACTCTTGTCAAACTTAGATAGCTCCACTACCCAAAGTAACATGCCCCTTGAATAGCCATAGTTTTGCATCTTCTTTTTTAGTTACTGGTTTATCAATAACTTAAATGGATGTGCCTCAAAGCAGCAAGGTCTCAACTTCCTTGTTGCATGATCATGGCCACGAGTGACTTCTCAATATTTGGATAATTAAGTTCTGGACCTATTAGGACATAACTGATAAAGTACACTTTCTTTTTTTGTTCCCTCCACTAAGAATGCATTTATCAGTACTTCAAATTTTGACGGATATGTTCTAGGCTGGGGCTAGACAACGATGATATCTCAAATAGATATTACTTAAGTTATTTAAAAACTTCATCTGCTTCTTTAGTCCATCTAAATTCTTAAATTGACATTAACCACTTAAAGAGTGAAAAACACTTTAGCGCAAAGTTAGAAACAAATCTTCGAGGGTTACCATATAACCAGTTAGTTTCTTAACCACTTTTACCATTCTACGGCTTTGCATATCTGAAAGTACTTTCATCATTTTCAGATTTGCTTTAATATGTGTTTTATTGATCGTAAACACTAAGAACTTGTTGGTTGACATACAAAAGGGACANNNNTTGGGATTTAGCTTCATGTAAAACTTTTTAGAGTGTTGACAGTGTTGCCCAGATCCAGCAGATTTTGATTTAAGGTTATATACTTGACAATCATATCATCAATATATGCCTCTATGTTTTTGCTAATTCGTCCTTAAAAGAGATTGTTAACTAATCTCTGAAATTTATCATGGAATTCTTTACACCTAGATAACATAGCCTTATATAGTACAACCCTTGGTGTGTGATGGTAGTTGTATGCTCTTGATCTTGCTCCCACATTGGTATTTAGAAAGGCTAGAGTAGGCATCCATAAATGTAAGGTAGCTATGGCCACTAGTTAAAGCTACCAATGGATTAATTTTTAAAAGCACAAAACAATCTTTTGACAAGCCTTATTAATGTTTGTGTAGTATACACACATCTTGTATAAAACATTAAGCTTTTTAAACATCAGTACATTTGTCAACTAGTTGGAATATTAGCATTCCTTGATAAATCATGTATTGAATAACTTCTGCACTTCTTCTGATAGTATTTTGGTTCCTATCTAGGCAAAGTGTCTTTTTTTTGCTTCACAGGCTTCCCATAATGGTTTATAGCAAACTTATGGACTATGAACCCGTGATCTATTCCTAGCATTTCTTTTGAAGCATTAGTAAACACATCTATATATTACCTCAGCAAGGATTTCAGTACTTCCTCAAAGCTTGGTTTCACATCTACTCCAATTTGCATAGTCATGAACTAGCCATAAGCTAAAGGTACATCTTGCAACTAGTCTTTTGGCTTTTGCTGAGGATTCTTGCCATCACTATTATTAAGTTTCGAGATTAGCATGACATTAACGTCTAGTTGCTAAACAACTTGCCTCTTATTGGTATGTGAGGCTTCCCCTACTTCATATTCTGGGTGTGAGACCATTGCCTTTAAAATGGTTATGGAGCACTCTCTTGCACTCTTCTAATCTCATATAATATTCCATACGTAGCCATTATCTACCAGATATTATATCTCTAGTCTATAGTTGTATAGTGTTTTTCTTATAGAGTTTAGAAGTGGTCTTCCCATTTTTATATTGTTGGTAGAAGGTACATCTATGATAATATAGTCTACCACTACCTGTTAGGTCTTTCCATTTTTGGTCCTCACTTTAGTAGGCATCCTAATCATCCCCTTGAGCCATATGATATGTCGTGTAAAACTCATGATGGGGTATGCTGCAACAGATGTGTCATTATTCTGTAGGCTAAGCCTTACAAGACAGGCATAAAACATAGGATCTATGGAACTTTCAGTATCTACTAGTGTTGTGCTAATGTCGTCATTGGCTAACGTTAATTTAATCACCATATGACCACAATGAAGATGGGATATATGACTAGCTCCTTTAAAAACCATCTCAGGAAGATAGTTCATAATTACCTAGTTTACTCATACGGCTACCTGATTTAGGGTTTTCAAATGACTCTTCAAGGCCTCATCTAACTAGCTTGTTGAGGATGATCGTCTAAGATTACCCATATCATGCCTTTATGTGCATGGGATGTCGTGTATAACTTGGCCTTGGCAAAGAGTGAACCTGATAATTTAAGGGAAGCACTCGAGTCAAGGTGCCTTGTACCCAAAGTGCCGTAATCATTAAAAGAGTGTTGGCATGTCAAGATTGCCCTATTCTCTTTGTGTGTCTTACTAATATTCTTTTAGACTCTGCTTTGGCATTAATAGGCTGAGTTGAGTCGTGGATTTGACTGCTACACAGTGGAAATCTGAACGAAAAGTACTTGAAAAATTTCCGTGTAAGTGCTTTCCTTAAATTATCAAGTTCACTCTCTGCCAAAGCCAAGTCATACACGACATCCCATTGATAATGCATCCTTCCCAACCCTTAGGGAGGTGTAGGTATTTATAGAGGAAATGGCCCCTATTGCCTAGGCAAGGTCATACCTTTTTGCCAAGTGATGTGTTCTTGCTAAGCGTGGCGTCTTTTTGCGAAATGTTGCATCCATTAGGGCATCCTCATGCCTTGCCACTGCAAGACTCGTGTCTTGTCCCTTTGAAATGTCACTAGTGAGAATTATCTTCTAATGAACTCTTATCATCTAGATGCTTCTTATTCTTCTAAGGTTGAATCTTGAGGTTCTTATCAGACTTCCCTTTCTTAGCCATATTACTGAGTACTCTATATGAATCCAAGTAGTATTTTGTCTCATGCCCTTAGTTCGTGTGAAACACATACCAGTTGTCTGTATTCTTATTGTTAGACCTATCAGGGCCTTTGAATAAGAGGCTTAGGATCATTCATAGGTAAACAATCCTTTATCTCCATTGGGATCTCACTTCTTGAGAAAATAGAGAGATATTCTATCATAAAGATCCTTTCTTTCTTTTCTTTTTGATTTTATTTGATCGGCCTCCAATTGTACGTAGCCTTCAGTCATCTTCAAAACTTGCTTCAAGGCATCTCGTCATTCCATGATCAAATTTTTAAACAAGCCCTTACGACTAACCCCATTGGTAAAGGAAGGTAGGCTATATCTGGCTTCAGGTCTTCTCAAATGAGTGCGTCATGAGTAAATCTCTCCTCATATTCAACCAATGATTCCCGATCTCTTTATGCCAGCTTGATTAGTTTTGTAGTTCACTTTAGAGTCCTTCTACTCCTAATGAAGTGGCTTTCCAAGCTAGTGGAAAGATCGTCCAAGGTTTGATAGATCTTAGGAGTAGCCTATTGAGCCAATGCTATGCTATCCCTTTTAGGATGGTAGAGAAGTATTTCCACATAGGATTCAATTGACTAGTGTTACTATACTACAAGATTTATACAATTTACAAGCATCCACCTAAGGACCTTAATTATAACACACCCTTTAAGACCTCTAGTGAAGTAATTTCTCCTCAGTCCCCACATAAAAAGGATGACACTTCTAGTCCACCCTCTTGCATATTAGCAGGATTTTACTAACCCTCTTGAATCACAAGAAATCTCAAATGTGTGTATAAGGATTACAGTGATTTGGAAGTTAATCCTTCATAAGTATGATAATGCCAGGATATGAGCTGAGCTCTTTGTTTATATCTATTACGCATTTTTTTCTTCAGCAATATCTCTTTTCATAGGCAGAGAGAATGAGATCGTTGGATGATGCTGAAGGTTGTAGTCGTTGGATGCTTCATAATATTTTGTTAGATGCAAATGTAGCTATTGGATATTCAGAATATTCTGTTAGATGTTTCTCCTGATAGATATCAGCTGGTTTAAGGGCCTTGATGTCCATTCACTTTTTTGATAGTTGATCAGTTAGGTCTGGGCATCTTATGACTTTCAGATGTGGTTCTTTCGACTTCAAGTAATGTGTTTACCTTATTGCTCCTTTGATAACGTAAAAACCATTCTTTCAAGTTCTGATGTTGACGTCTTCTATATTTGGTATAGCTAACTATGGCTATCCTTTTTAACAAATTGCTTTTGCCCTTTTTCATTTGGGATAATCTTAAATCTACTTTCTCAATTTTTTAAATATCGAATGCTATTGTGATATGAAAACCACAAAGTCATTCTTGCTTTTTCAAGATTTTTTAATAATTAACTAGCATGATTACTAATTGACCAAATTATTTTAGCTAATTTAGTTTTCTATGTTATGGTTAGTTAATGTCTCTTGGGATTAGGATATATAGATAAATTTTATACAAGTGCTAAATAAGTTTTAGTACCATAATTTGTGCTATGCTCCTTATCATGAAAATGCATATTTAAGAATTTTGTTATTTAACATATATATACATAAATTCCAACATCTTGTACATTATGAAAGTAGCACAAAATTAATTTTGAGCTCAATTCAAGGTGTGCCAACTTCATGACTCTAATAAGGGACCATTTCTTATAAGCTTGCAAAAGTCCTTGACAATGACAGTTCAAGGTAGTTGAACTCTAGCTTTGACGCTTTAGGCAGTCAGACACTCACTGTTCTTGTTCAATAAGTTCCTTATAAATAATTACGCACATAAAGAAGGTTCAAACAATTTTTTAAACAAGATCTTATGACCCTTTTAATAGAACAAATGTGCCTTGAAATTAAAGCTTATGTTATCATGTGAACAACATATTCAAATCATATTGAGGTGATTTTTCAATCTCCCCATTTTTTTCTATAATGAGACACAACATTTTTTTACAGTTTGTGATTGGAGAACAAGAAATATATAATTCAAATCCCCTAAATTTAGCAATAATAGCATATGATTAGACCACTATATGCTTCATCTAATTTGTTCTAGGTGTAGTAACATGTAAACGTGATAAGCAAAGCTTAAACTAGGCTGTGCATAATCAAGTGCTATTACATGTATGATCAACATATTAAGTATGTGGCAATCAGGCATGTCAAGTATCACAACAAGAACATCTAACTTGGAATAGGCAATCTATATTAAGGTGCTAATATGCAACATTAGAAGCAATTTCTTCTTAACACCGACTCATCTCATGACTGCACTATTGCCTTAAGGAATACCAACTATTTTAAGGGTCGTCCTTAGCCCAATTTCCTACTATGTTCTTGTCAAAATAATCCCAAATTTTCTCACCCTTTAACTTTCATCAAAAGTTGGGATAAAAGTAAGGACATAATATAGGGCGTTGTTTGTACAAATTAAAATAAGATTTTTCTAGAGGTCAAACTATTTTTTTTTTAAAAAAAGCAAAAAAGATGTGAAGCTGAAAGAGGGAGGGGAGAAGCAGTCATTCCTCTAAGGGGACTTGTTGAATGGGCTTGGCTACTATGTGCTTTTCTAATACGAAGCTGAAGGTTTCAATAGTTTTAGGGTTCATAGAGCTAGATGGAGCTGCTTTTCATGTCTCTCTCACTCCTCAATCATCCACATTTTTTGACTTTGAAGGTAGATTCTCTTTGCGCTTTCCTTCCTCTTGTATTTCTAGCTTCTATTTCTAAGCTAGGGTATCCTTTGTTACCTAATGATAATCTTTTAGATCAATTTTCTTGAACTTTTTCAGCAAACGATCAAATGCCAGATCTGGATCTTGTGTTGGCTGAGCCTCAACTTGTAAGCCATTGTTTAGAAACTTTAACCCTTGAACTTCCCTCACCCATTCATACACATAAGTCTTTTCTTCATTTAGAAAGAGTTCAAATTAATCTATGATGCATGCAAGTCTAGACATTTTAAGATTGAGAATCTCAAGGGAGGAAGTAGCTCGGTCAATATCACAAACAAGTTTAGAGGGTTTCAAAGGTTGCCCTGTACTGGGAATTTCATCGTTATAAATTTAGTGACTAGAATAATTACACTTGAACTTTAGATATTCAACCTTATCATTGTCAACTACAACGTCCTCATCTTTAACACATTCTTCATTCTGAAGAGGACTGTTAAAGTACTGAGACACCTTACTTAGAAGGTTGGCATGTAGGGGAGGAGCATTCCTAGATGCCCCCCTTAACCTTCTCCATATGCTCAAGGATGATTTTTGAAAAATTCTAATTATAAATGGTCATGATGTGTTGTACCATGCTAGGAGCTTTGTGGCAAGGCATTTCCTCGCTGTTTTCTCAAAGATACACATTATGTATAAGGACATAGTGCAATATTTTAGGGTATGTTGATAACTAGACATAGGATAATTATTTCTTATTCTCTTGGTTGATAGGGAACCTAAGTAGATCTTAAAGTAGGTTTGGACATAATCATTCAAAGGTTGGTGACACACTTTAGCTAAATCAGCTTTTATATTGAAGATTTGGTTTAGGGTGATAGGGGTAGTAAAGAAGTACATTTCCTTAATGCTGGTAATGAGTAATTCATTCCCTTTAGGACCTTTTTCCTTGAGATTGGCATAAAATAACTTAATTAAGATGTGATACCCACATCAAATAGTTTCTTACCATTTATCTTTTCCAGTATATGTGAAAATTTAAAGTTTCTTTAAGAAGAAATTCCAAATCCAATGTCTTACAACCTAACAGTTTTCTCCCATGCCAGATGTTAAAATATAATTCTCCACTATCCTTGAATCAATCACTAGGAATGCCATTACTAAAGGAAACAAGGGTTGGAATTTTTACCTTTGAGATTCATAGATTTTAATCTATGTCCTCTGTTTCATTGACAATGAGATTCCTAAGTTTCTTTAAAGGTGCCAGAGAAAGGGATTGCAAGCTTCCCGTATTGCATCTTTCCACTAGCTCGGCAAATTTCTACTCTCTTTTCTTAGATGACATATTTGCTCAACCATGGAGGTTGGGGTTCAGAGAGAGAAAGCAGGGTTGGAGGAATTTAAAATGAGGTGTTTAAGTGAAGTAAAGAAAGGAGTAAATTTAAGGGTAGTCGAGTGCAAGGATTGATGTGAAAGGTTTCCAATAGAAGGCATCAGACACATAAAAGAATTTAACAAGTTTAGTAGCAGTCATTTAGTGAAAATAGTGGAGGGAATGATTGAAAAAGATTTTATAACTTAATTTTGAAATGATTTTGAATCACTTTTCAAAATTAATTTTCCTAGTATTTAAAAGAATGTCTTGGCTAACGCAAGACTATCAGTTAATCCTTATGAACTTATGAAATTTCTGTCATTGATGTTCAAATGGCTTGACTTCATCGACCTTAAAATTGTCAAGGCTGTCAAAGTAAGGTGTCTTAAAAAAATATGTATTTTCATCACTAAACACAACAATAAAGAGAGTTCTTTCATCCGTAATGAGACATAATGGCTAATCATAGCCAATTCCCTTCACATATAGTGAAATTGACCATTACCTTGGGGTTTGGTGAAGGCGTTAGCCAATCGTATATTTGTAGGCACAAGTCAGAGACATATAAGCATTTTCAGCATGATCTATGGGGAAATGGTGCATTACTTTAATATGCTTGGTTCTTAAGTGTTGTACTAGATTTTTGGCAATGTTGATAGCATTTTGGTTATGGCATTTGATAAGCACTTTCTTGTAATTAAGTTCAATATCTCTTAGTTGTTGATTGATCCATAATATTTGAACACAACATGGCCCAACTATAACGTAATAAGTTTCAACAGCGAATAAGGGCATTGAATTTTAGTTCTTTGAATGCCATAAGATGAGGGGCTGCCCAAGGAATTCACATAAACTAGAATTACTCTTTCTATCAACGTTGTAACCCGTATAGTCAAGCATCAAACTACCCTACTAGTCCAAGATTACCACCTCTTGGATACCATAGGCCAAGGTCTTTGGTTCAAGTAAGACACCAGAATATTCTTTTCATAGCCTTGAGGTGTGATTCCTGGGGACCTAATTAGAATCTTGCACATCAGTAAACACTACACATAGTGCTAAGTCTGGTAATAAATAAGTGTAGTAATGATCTAATCATACCAATGTATACCATTTTAGGGACTAGCTTACCACTTGTATCCATATCAAGTTATATAGTTTGCAGCTAATGGAGCTTTGGCATGCTTAGAACCACTAAGATTATATTTCTTTAATGGTTCGTTCACATGCTTCCCTTGGCTGATAAAGATGTCATCTTGGTATTGCTTAATTTGTAGTCTGAAGAAAAAGTTTAGTTCTCCTATTATACTCATCTTAAATTCCTTGATTATAAGTTCTAAGAATGCTTTACACAAGGATTCATTATGAGCTCTAAATAAAATATTAGCAACATATGTCTACAAAAGTAGTAAATCTTTCTCGTTTGTTTTAATAAATAAGGTCTTGCCAATTTCTCTTCTTTTAACATCATTTTCAAGCTAAGGTTTCCTAAGCCTTTCATACCAAGCTCTAGGAACTTCTTTAGTCCATAGAAGGCTTTATTCAACTTGAAAATATGATTAGAATAGTCTAGATTTTTAAACTAAGGGCTTCTTTAACATAAACCTGTTCATGCAAATAGCTATTTAAAATTGCACCTTTCATGTCCATTTGATACAACTTAATTCTCATAAAAGATATAAATGCAATCAACATTCTGATGGCTTCTAATCCTGCAACCAGAACAAAGGTCTCATCATAGTTAATCCCTTCTTCTTGGTTATCCCTCTTAGCAGCAGCCTAGCTTTCTTCCTAACCACATTATCAAACTCATCTCGCTTCTTTTTACATACCCATTTGTTTCTAATAACTAGAAAGTTCCCACTACTAGAAAAAAGGTTTTTAATAAGGAGAACATTGTTGTTAAGAGGTTAATTTTTCGTCGTTAAAAGCTTTAGTGAACAAAAAAATGTTGGCTATCATTCATCGGCATTGATATCGTGATTATAGTTTAGCCTACCGTTTAAAAAATTTTACTGTCATTACGAACAATGAGAAAATTAGCTTCTCATTGCTATTGCTTAGTCAATGACCAAAAAATATTTGACAATAGCAACCAAATTTTTTAATTATGAAATCATAGATTGACATCTACCATTGTTTAAATTCATAGCCAATGGCAACAATTTTTAATCATTGTTATATTTTTTTATTATTATTTGTTTCATCATTTAAGATTATAATTCTATCAAATAACATCATAAGTATTTTTCTCTTCAATTGTTGGAAGAAGCTATGTTACTTTTACAATTGACTTTACGCACAATCTCAAAATTATCGATTGGCAACAAGAGGGAAAGGTATAATAATAAAGACAAAATCAAATCTAGACAGTTTTAATGATTAAATTCTTAAGAACATGCAGTAATACATAAAATTTTAAAGGAATGTAACAACTATAAACTAAAAATTAGGGGAAAAAATAGTAATAAAGAGATGAATAAGCTACTCTAGAAGAGTTATGTAAAAATAAAATTGAAATACATGAAGTAATACTAGGGGGGAAAAAAAATGAATGCCAATGTAGATGACACCTTAGCTTCAAGAACCCACAAAAAAACACGAATAAAAAAAGGGATAAATAAATAAATAAACTCAAAGGACATGTAAAATATCTTTAATTAGCTAAACAAAGAATGCAAAAGAAAAGACATCTATTCATACCGTGTACAAATTTCTTGATTGCTTTCCATTAATTGCACGTTGAGTCATCCCCATTTATATGTAGAACAATAGATTTAACTAGCAAACTTCAAGAATTCAATTTAAAGCATAAATTCAATAATAGATTTGCAATAAAGACAACATTTGCTATGAGGCATCTTAAGCTCGCCAAGACTTAAGATCAATAGAAAGTTTATGATGAGTAAAAATTTCATTATGAGATACCTTAATGCACATGACTCATTACCCCTATATACATTCTTCTTTAGAGCATAAATTTGCTTAGGTTCCACCTATATGTATTGAGTATTTTGGTAATAATCACTTTAGGAATTCCTCTTAGTTTTCTCTATAAAGTATAAATGAATTAGAATACATTTAAAGAGAAATGATAATAAAGGGATGTCATATCAGATTGACATCACAATAGCTAACCCAGAAATATGAAAGTACACTATGTCATAAATCAATATGGTGAAATACCTACCACCTAAAGAGATAATATATATTAGCCCTGGACCTTATTTATAACAAAGACACATCCTTATCTAGCATCACATCATAGAACAATGCTCCTTCATATTCATCAAGTTGGACATAGCCTTCATTGTAGTCCCTTTTAAGGGAGAAAGACAATGAGAATGCCATACGCCTACGTACTAATCTTTATATGTCTTAACTCGTATGTAACAACATGAACAAATACTTATTAATGATCATAACAAAAGCACTATATACACAACCAATTATGAGGATCCTCCCCCTAAAAAACTTATGTTCATTACTTGTGTGTTAAGACCTAGCAAACACTGCCATTAGAGATTTTGAGCAAGTTAAGGCTTAGCAATTTTTTTTAGGTAATTACGTTGTTGTATTAATTACCAAATGAACACATTGGCGTACTCAAGGTGCCTTGCCAAGATATTTAAAATAGATAATGCATACTTCCTACCTACACGTTTTATTTTATACAAAATATGATTTCTATTGTAATAAATTATTTATTTCCATAGTTGTTCTTCATTTTGTTACTTCGTTTGGAAAGTCTGTAGTTCCTCTCTTTTCATATAACATAACACAATAGACACAAATAAGTACACTAGCTTCTTCATATGTAAGTTGCCTTTGCATTTGCTACTTAACCTATCCTAGTGACAGGTTTCAAGAATCAATATATTCAACACATCTCTAACCTTCTTAACAAAACAACACTATATACACATCAAAAGAAAAGGTGGTTGATAGTGTTTAGATCTATATAGAACATACAACTTGTATCTTGAGTAATATTCCAATTTTTCAATCTATTCCTTGTTTTTGATTTGTTTTGAATAGGTAACCAGTTAATAAAAGATGCCTTAGGTATGTTCTATATAGCCTATACAATTTTAGTCCAATGCTGAGAAGGAACACTACGAACCATCCATTTATAACTCGATGCCACAGAATAATTGCTAGATTTTGTTCCCCTCCATTTACCATTGCTAATGTCAAAGTCAGGTCTTAGTAATTCTTTCCCTTCTACACTTTCTCTCCAAATCCAAATTAAATCTACAGGACGCTTATAGTCCTACGAAGTACTCTTTTTTAAATACACATGGTGAACCCATCAAATGTAAAAGGTGTCTTCCTTACAGGTTGAATTGCATACATACATGCAAATTAAGACAATGTTCAATTTCGGTGCGTCATTGACACTGAGATTGTCTTTAAGCTTGGGTTTACAAACTCCATAAGTATGGATCCAGACTTTGTATCTTGATGGCATACTTGGATTACATCATTAGCAAAACACAATGATTGATCTTAAGGCTTTTACATCTAGGTAAAAATGAAAAATCCTCATCCAAACAGTCCATAGTAAGACATTGAGGCAAATACTTAATGCAAATCACAAAAATTAAAAGAGAAACTGGGCGTCCTTGTCTAACCCCATTCTTCCCCTCAAAATAAACCATGAAGACTACTATTGAAAAAGATAGAATACCTAATAAAAGTATGGCATTGAAGGATCCAGGTAATGAATTGATCTGAAAATTTAAGAGACTTCAATATATTTTCAATGAAATTCAATTAATAGTGTCGTACACCTTCATAATGTCTAATTTTATGATAATTGTGGGCTTTCTTCTATTCCTGCTGCTATGTGCCATGAGGTCTTGGTTTAAAACAACATTCTCAAAGTTTTTCTGCACTTAACAAAGGCAGCTTGAGAAGTATTAATTATGTGAGCAAAAAGATCCTATCTCTTGGTAAGCATCCATTCCAACAATCCTTGTATTGGAATTGCTTAAAAGTTTCCTCCTTTCTGTCCTACTTTTCCCTTTAGTTCTCTAGCTTAAATCTCATATCTAGCCCACAAAGAACCCTAACAGCATAAAGACAACGACAAGATCAAACACAACCTAAAATCGTATGAAAATCCAAAAAATATCTACGACAGTCCCCTCCATGGATAGCCCGTGGTGGCCCATATGAATTGTAGCATTGCCTTTGTCATTTTTTTCTCATTCCAGAAACAACCATCACCCCTCAGCGATGTCCCACACGGCCTGTGGTCTCTATTCTTGTTCAACTCCTTCACTTTATTCCATTAGGTTTCCCTTCTTTTCACCTTTGAACCTCTTGCAACAATGGCTAATGAGATACATAAGGCCTTTGTTGGGCTTCAAGCTTAAATAAGAGAGTTTAGCAAGCAAATGGTGCATATGAAAAAGGCCACGAAAGAGCCTCTTTGCTTTGATGGTATTAGTTTGGATCCTACTATCTATTTAAGATGGGTTCAAACACTTGAAGATTATTTTGAGGCTAATGAATGTTCTGATGAGGAGGGTTTGTTCATAGCTACTCAAAAACTCCAAGGTTACACCTACTATTGGTTCAAATACCTTAAGAGGGAGAGATCTCTTCAAGGCAAGCCTAAAATCAAGTCTTAGAGTAAGCTTATGTCACACTTGGATGCAAGATTCAACCTGTATCAACTCATTGAAGAAGAACTCTTGGAAGAAAAATCAATTATTCCTCAAGAGAAGATATTAGTTCAAGAAGAAAAGCCTATTTTGGCCAAAGACGAAAATGATTGCAATTTGGGTTTTGATGAAACAAGCAATGAGCAAAACATAGTCATGGATGGGAGCTCTCCTAAGGCCATCAATCTAGAATGTACCTCACTAAGACCTCATATTAAAGAAGCTATGGGGGTTTAACTTCATGATTGAATTGATGAGGCCATGGAGATCCAAGTCCAGGACTAAGAAAATAAGGTTCTACGTGTGGAAGAGAAAAGCTTACTTAGCTCTACAATTATGCCACTTACAAATGAGCCGCAACTATCCAAACTTGAGAATCAAGGGGTACCGCATTGTGGGTTAGATATTAATGAGTACATATGTATTTTAATCAAGATTATAAGTATTGGGGTTGATGGAAAAGAATCCCAAGTTCTAATGTCCCCTAATTTCTTTAAAAACACTTATGTATTCAAAAAAGGTGGGATTCTCAGAAGCATGACATTTTTAAGATCAAAATGGTACTCCTATCTTGCTCGGGTAATGTTCTTTGGGAATGATGCAAGTGGCCATAAGGATTTGAGAAGAAATCCATCTAAAGAAGGGGAGTTTGATGCAGTGTAAGTTTCAAGCTTAGGCATAGTGAACCAAGCTGGTCGAATGTTAAACCTAGGTGAAGGACGAGGTTCCCGTAGATTAGTATTGACTTGGGGCCCTTGAGAAGGTCAAGTAGTTAGCAAAGGTGGATAGGCAATTAATAGCACTTAATATAGACTTCAACCACTCAATCCTTCTAAAACCACCTCATTAGTTCATTTACCATTTTTGGTAGAATACTTTACTTCATTTCTAGCTCAAATTAACCAGGCAACTGAGCTCTAATTTCTAAAAATTATACATTTATGGACATCTCCGGACCACTACTTTCCAACAAGTCTTGAATTGCACTCAAACTCTAAGTATGGAGGAAGTTATGGGCTAAATCAAGTAAGGGTCGGTCCAGGACTGAAAAATGGACAGTTTTGATTTTAGGCTTAATTGAGGAAGTTACAGTTGTAGTTTTATAGATTAATTAGAGCATGGGATGATTTGTCACACATAAAGAAAGAATTCACAATTGGCAGCACCTCCATTGGTAGAGTAGAGCCTATTACAGGTCCTCTGGAGATGGAGGATAAATCCAAAAAAATACAGCTCATAGTGATTGTAATTATCTTAAGCATTTTGATTTATTTTTCTAGGATATTTTATAAGCCTCCTATTAACCCACATTTCCCACTAATGTACAAGTAATTCCTCTTCCTATTGGGTATTTTACAGACCTAATTACCTCCATGACAATTCAAACTTGATGAATGATATGAGAGCTTGAAGTATGCTACTTTTCTTAAAATCTTTTTCTCTATGGAGGTTGGTGATTTGAGTTCATTTCTTAATTTAATCCTTGGTGCTAAGGCTTTAGAGGGGTAGAGGGTGGGTTGATTTAATCTAGGTGTGGTTTAACCTTTAGCCTAGATATATCCTCTTTGATTTATCTCTTATTTCCCTATCCCGAGTGTTGATCCAATCAGTAGAGTTCTTTCATTTAGGGATTCTTTCTCTCTTTCATGGTTAATTCTTAGGAAGATTGAACATTTTTGAGGCTCATCTCCATAGATTTTTTACTTTATTTGTTCAAATGGAAATCAACATGAATCATTTGATGTGAGAGCAAAAAGGTCCTATCTGTTAGTAAGCATACATTCCATCAATCCTTATGTTGGAATTGCTCAAAAGTTTCCTCCCTTCTATCCTACATTTCCCTTTAGTTCTTTGTCTCGAAATCTCATATCTAGCCTAAGAAGAACCCTAAAATAGCATAAACACAACTCCTAAATAAAACATAACCCAAAACCACACAAAAAGGCCACCAATAAATCCAAAAAAGTATCTGTGATAGTCCCCTCTATTGACTGCCCATGGTGGCCCACATGTATCGTAGTAGCACTTTTATCATTTGTTTCTCATTATAGAAACCACCATCACCCCTCTGTGGTGTCCCATACGGCCGGTGGTCCCTATTCTTGTTCAACTCCACCTCATTCCATTCCTTTTCCCTTCTCTTTACCTTCGAACCTCTTGTAACAATGGTAATTGAGATACATAGGGCCATTGTTGGGCTTCAACCTCAAATAAGAGAGTTTAGCAAGTCAATGGTGCACATGAAAAAGGCTATGAAAAAGCCTCCTTGCTTTGATGGTATTAGTTTGGATCCTACTATCTATTTAAGATGGGTTCAAACAGTTAAAGATTATTTTGAGGCTAAAGAATGTTCTGATGAAGAGAGTTTCTTCATAGCTACTTAAAAACTCCAAGGTTATGCCTATTATTGGTTAAAATACTTTAAGAGGGAGGGATCTTTTTAAGGCAAGCCTAAAATCAAGCCTTGGAGTAAGCTTAAGTCACACATGGATGTAAGACTCAACCTGTATCAACTTATTGAAGAAGAACTCTTGGAAGAAAACTTAATTGGTCCCCAAGAGAAGAAAAGCCAATTTTGAGCAAAGATAAAGGTGATTGTATTTTCGATTTTGATGAAACAAGGGATGACCAAAACATAGCCATGGATGAGAGCTCTCCTAAAGCCCCTAATCTAGAATCTACCTTACTAGGACCTTATATCAAAGAAACCATGGGAGTTCAACTTCATGATTGAATTGATGAGGCCATAGAGATCCAAGTCCAAGACCAAGAAATTAAGGTTCTACGCTTGGACAAGAAGAGTTTACTTAGCTCCTCAATCATGCCGCTTGAAAATGAGCTGCAACAATCTAAACATGAGAATCAAGGGGTACCGCATTGTGGATATTAGTGAGTACATATGTATCTGAATCAAGCTTATAAGTATTCGGGTTGATGGAAAAAAATCCCAAATTCTAAGGGCCCCAATTTCTTTAAAAACACTTATATGTTTAAAAAAGGTGGGAGTCTCATAACCATAATATTGTTAAGATAAAAAGGTACCCCTATGTTGCTTGGTTAATGATCTTTGGGAATGATGCAAGAGGCCACAAGCATTTGAGGATGAATCCTTTTGAGGAAGCGGAGTTTGATACGGAGCAAGTTTCGAGCTTGAGCCTACCTTCACTAACAAGGGATAACGTTAAACTTAGGTCAAGGACTAGGTCCCCTTAGATCAATATTGACTAAGGGACCTTGAGAATGTCCAAGTAATTAAGAAAGGTGGGTAGGTAATTAGTAGCCCTAAATAAGGACTCCAACTACTCAATCCTCCCAAAACCACCTCGTTAGTTCATTTATAGTTTCTAGTAGAATACTTTGCTTCATTTCTATCTTAAATTAACCAGGCAATCGAGCTCTAATTTCTAAAAATTATACATTTATGGAAATCTTCAAATCTCAACTTTTCAATGAGCCTTGAATCGCACTCAAACTCCAAGTATAGGGGATGTTATAGGCTAAATATCAAGCAAGGGTCAGTCCAACACTAGAAAAATCACAGTTCTGATTATGGGCTTAATTGAGGAGTTGCAGCTGTAGTTTTATAGATTAATTAGAGCATGGGATAATTCGCTACACATAAAGGAAGAATTAACAATTGATAGCACCTCCTTTGGTGGAGTAGAGCCCACTTAAGTTCCTCTAGAGATACAGGATGAATTCTGTAAAACACAGTTCATAATGATTATAATTATCTTAAGCATTTTGATTTATTTTTTAGGATATTTTAGAATCCTCATATTGACTCACTTTTGCCGCTAATATGCGGATAATTCCCCCTCTAATTAGGTATTCATAGACCTTATTACCTCTAAGACAATTTAGACTTAATGAATAACATGAGAGCTTAAAGTGTGGTTCTTTTCTTAAAATGTTTATCTCTCTATGGAGGGTGGTGATTTGAGTTCATTCCTTTAATTTAACCCTAGTGCTAAGGCTTTAGAAGGGTGGAGTGTGGGTTGGTTTAAACTTGGTGGTAGTTTAACCTTTAGCCTAGATATCTTCTCTTTGATTTATCTCTTATTTCCCTATCTCAAGTACTGATCCAATTAGACGATTTCTTCCATTTAGGGATTCTTCTCTCTCTCATGGCTCATTCTTGGGAAGATTGATCTTCAACATTTTTGGGGCTCATCTCCATAGATTTTTCACCTTTATTTAGTCAAATGAAATTCAACATGCATCATTTGATGTCAGAGCAAAAAGATCCTGTCTCTTAGCAAGCATACATTCCATCAATCCTTGTATTGCAATTGGTTAGAAGTTTCCTCCCTTCTATGCTACATTTCCCTTTAGTTATCCGTCTCTAAATCTTATATCTAGCCTAAAAAGATCCCTAAAATAACCTAAACATAGCTCCTAAATCAAACACAACCTAAAACCCCACAAAAAAGCCTCCAATAAATCTAGAAAATATCTATAACAGTCCCCTCCATGGATAGTCTGTGGTGGCTTGTACGGACCATAGCAGTGCCTTTGTCCATTTTTCCTCATTTCGGAAACCACCATCACCCCTCCGTGGCATCCCCCACAGCCCGTTACCCTATTCTTGTTAAATTCCTTCGCTTCATTCCATTGCTTTTCCCTTTTTTCACCTTCAAACCTCTTGCAACAATGGATAATGATATACATAGGGCCATTGTTGGGCTTCAAGCTCAAATAAGAAAGTTTAGTAAGCATATGGTGCATATGAAAAAGGTCATGAAAGAGCCTCCTTGCTTTGATGGTATTAGTTTGCATTCTACTATCTATTTAAGATGGGTTCAAACACTTGAAGATTATTTTGAGGCTAAAGAATGTTATGATTAAGAAAGTTTCTTCATAGCTACTCAAAAACTCCAATGTTATGCCTGCTATTGGTTTAAATACCTTAGGAGGGAGAGATCTCTTCAAGGCAAGCCCAAAATCAAGACTTGGAGTAAGCCTAAGTGACACATGGATATATGATTCAACCTGTATTAACTCATTGAAGAAGAACTCTTCGAAGAAAAATCAATTGTTCCCTAAGATAAGGTATTAGTTCAAGAAGAAAATCCTATTTTGGTCAAAGACGAAAATGATTGTATTTTAAGTTTTGATGAAGCGAGGGATGAGCAAAACATGGTCATAGATGAGAGCTCTCCTAAAGCCCCCAATCTAGAATCTACCTCACTAAGACCTTAT
>NCQV01105820.1:0-12011 GCA_002740545.1 Lophocereus schottii | reverse complement strand
AAAACATCATTGAACACGTTACCACTTTAAGTCTACCTAGCAAAGAATTGGAAAGGTACTTCTTATACTAACTTGCCTTTTTGTATAGTAATGATTTTCTGTTCAAAATAGAAGTCAAAAGGAACACATTCTAATTACAGTAAAACTTCAAAATCTAGATAATAACTTGCCTTTTATATTCTGCAGTCCCAACGTCCCTTTGGATGCAAGAAAAGTGAGATATCGGACAATGAAAGAAGAGGATATGCTGAAAAAAGTAGTAGCAGTGGTGGTGAAGGAAAAAAGCATCGTTTCAAAGTGTTTACCCGGAAAATCAGAAATGTTGATGATGCTCCAAACAAGTCTGAGAAAGAAGACAATTTGCATGACAATAAGGAATCGAAAGATAAATCCCCAGCTAATGAACAACAAGAAAAGAAAGGTAAGAGTGACACAAATGTTGAAAGCAGTGCAACACAAGAGAAGCTTCCACAAAAAGAACACCTCTTTCAAGAACCCAGTGAAAAGCCCAAAAAGAAGAGAAGGCTGATAAGAAATGAAAGACTGACAGCAACAGTAATCAAGAGCTCAAATTTAAAAGGCATGCTGCACATGATAAGCAAATGGAGAAAGTAAAGGAAAAAAAGAAGAACTTCCCAACCATCCTATGGACAAAGTTGCTGAAAAGCAGAAGCCCAACAAAGACCCCATTAACAAGCCTTTAAGTAAGAAGGTAAGGAGGGATAGATTTCCACTGGAATAGGGAAAGGATGACGAGCCTGCACGAAAAAGTGCAGTGAAAGGTGAGGACAACAGGAAGAGCAGCGAGCAGATCACTACCAAAAATGCTCAAAGTGATGATGAAGCATCAAAAATCTGCTAAGAGGCCCGAACACAAAGCGAAACCTCTTCAAAAAGCCCCTACAAAACTAGAGAACAAGGAGAAGGGGAAGAATGCAAAACAACCAAAAAATCACAAGCCAAAGGAAAATCCAATAAATGACAGGCAATCAGAGATGATGCAGCGGTTATCGAAGGTTGCAGTACCAAAAGGCCACGTATCTGACGTGGAACCTTCCAACAGCTCGTATTCAGAAAAAAATGATCTGACTTATGAATGCGAAGAGGCCGATCATAAGAGCGAGTAGATGGAGACGAAAGAAGAGATTGCCATTCGTCAACATGTAAAAGTCACCCGAAAGAGGAACAAGCCTCCATTACAATCCAAAGGCGACAGTGCGACTTTGG
This sequence comes from Lophocereus schottii, assembly GCA_002740545.1. Taxonomy (NCBI): domain Eukaryota; kingdom Viridiplantae; phylum Streptophyta; class Magnoliopsida; order Caryophyllales; family Cactaceae; genus Lophocereus; species Lophocereus schottii. The sequence goes on along the minus strand of NCQV01105820.1, from coordinate 10,784 downwards.
TGCTGGTAAAAGCAACCAGCTCAGGGAAGAAGCTTCACACTATACAAGAAGAATGGGCTTTAAAATTTAAGGAGGGTGCGAGTGAAAAGAGAACGTACCAGAAGGCATTCATTACGAGAATGTTTACGCATTCTTTCTCATCTCTAGTGGCATAGCTCAACGAAGCTCAAGCTAAGGTGGTCAGATCAATGGGTTCGCTTGCTTCCTAAAAGCTGATCCGAAGCAAATCCCAGGAAAGTTTTCCAAGTGGTTAGTGGGGAGCTTTGAACTGTATGCTGTGTGCTTCAGACATCAAGATGGGCCGAAGTTTTCGGTCACAGCATTCGATGTGTATGTGACCCTGGGTGCCCATTTGGGGGAAGGGAAATCATCGAAATCACCAAGTATTCGATGGACGAAGAGTATGATGAGGTGTATGTCGCATGGCTCAAGGAATGGAAAGTCCAGCATAATGCCCCGGAACTCACTCAAATGCCATAGTTCATTCTGGCAAAAAATGACGGGGCCGAGAGCTTCAAGAGGAACTTCATCATATATTTGGTGAACTGCTTTTTTAGCACATCGAAGAACGGCTACTATAGTATGTTCATCCTGAAATATGTGAAGATGTGAGCCAGATTACATCCCTAGACTGATGCCAGTTCAAAATGGATAAGCTGATCACCAGTGCCAGGCATTAGAAGGAGAGTACGACTACAAAAGGGGTGTATTTCGACGGTCCGCTCTTCTTTTGACAGTCAGTTCTCCTATTTAACAATGCAGCCCTAGGTAAAATTTGTGATCAATATAAGCAAATATAGTGATCATTTAAAAAAACGAATTCCTTAGTGATCAATAGTTAAATGACTAGGAATCAATAACTTATGCTTTAGTGCCCAATAAGTTATGCATCACTAATCAACTGTTGATATCTGTGTAAGTAATGTAATTCCTTGTACTAAGGATTTCTCTGATGTTTCTGTCTTTTACAGATGCTGTACGTAGACAGAGTTATCTTCATTAAGAGAAGAGTGAAGAGACAACTCCTGCAATGTCCACATGGACTAATGAGCACATCAAGAAAAGGACATTAGATGAGAACTGGAGCCATGGCTTTGGGAGAGGCACCGTTGTAGCTCGCATGAATGTCCTACACCCAACAATGCCTGAGCAGCATCCTGCTGAAGACATCAAGAGCTCTCAAATTCAGGTAGTAAGCAAAACATGCTTATCTTAGTTGCAAATTGTTTAAGAAACCCTCATTGGTGATTGATATAGATTTGATTATTGATCTCTTTACTTAGGTTAGTGATCATTTTAAAATGGAATTCCTCGATGCATTGTGATCAATAGAAGTGATAATGTTGTGATTGGTTATCAAATTGGCATCGTGCTAGTGATAAAGTAGATAAATCTTGTTGTTTCTCCACAATGCTTAAAGTCTAATATGGTAGGATATTTATTTTTCAAAAAATATCGAAAGCCATGGTGGAGAAGGCTATTGGTAAAGAGACAATAGAGGAAGCATTTGATTTCTCACAACCACCAGAGGCTCAAATTGAAGCTACTGAACACACAAAGAAGACAAAATTTCAGGTAATAAACTAACCCCCTTTATCCCCATTCCTTAGAGTTTCATCTTTGTGTGTGAATGGTGATTAGTAGTGTGTGGTTATCAATACTTGTGTGATCAGTGATTCAATATACATGGAGATTGCTAATCAGCCCTAACTTAACTTCAATCTTTGTTTTTGTATAGATTATATATTGACTGATTTTCAGTGATCATTATCAATGATATTATTGATCACTGAAATCAGTGTCTACTTATTTTATTTTTTGGTTGACATTTATTGCTATTATGTATAGTAATTACCATAGACTAATAATTGGCATAAGATTGGTGATCAGATTACTTATTATTCGAACACTACTTGTTTTTGCATTGCTCTTTGGTTGGTGATTACTAGAGATGTTATCTATGATCAGTTGGCATAAGATTAGAGATCATATTACTTAGTGTTTTTTATCAACATTACTTCTATTTCACTTATTCTTTGGTTGGTGATCATTAGAGATGTTATTTAGTATATGATTGGTGATAATGTTTCTTACTGTTTACTTTTTTGTCATGACTGCTTCCATTTCAATTGTTCATTAAGTAGTAATCAATGCTCATGTTATCAATGATCAAACTTGATGCTTTTAGGAATAAGATTTCTGATCATCACTTTTACAATTCGATGGTTGTTTAGTGAGTGATCAACAAGCACATTATAACTGATCAGCTAACATGCGTATTTATTTATTTATTTATTTGAAAATTGCAGAAAGATGTTGATAAAATCGTTTATGGCATTAAAAAATTGGGGTTGGCTTATAGAAACTTCACAATTGTCATGGATTACATGTGCAAGAAGTACGGTGAGACTGAAGATCTTTGGAAGATACGAGACGAAGTAAGGGCAATGTTTGTCTCATTCTACGATCCTCGTGCCGCAGATCAAGAGTCTCAGAGAAAAGGTTAGGTTTTCAACATTGATGTTGTGAAGGAGGCCATTGCAGACCTTCAAAGTGCTCACGTGGAGTTTCAAAAGCTTCAACCGAAGCAGAAAGGAAACAACAACCTCTATGCTCCTTCATTCAACCCCACAGTTCCACTTAAATTCCGGGAGACAAATTGGTTGCAACATGCTAGCGTCATTGTTGAAAAGGAAGACCACCATGAGGATGTGGTGCGGATTAGCTAAACAACATTATGAAGAAGGATGATGGCATCCCTTTATATAGTCTAGGGCTGGGACTGAGTCAGCCGGACAGCCAAAGTTCAGTCCCTCAAACCAACTCTGTGCCTGATCCAAGCACTGCTGGGGTTAATGAAAATAATGGTAGTGAAGATGATGATGTCCGTGCTCCATTGAGATTCCCATCGAGGAACACTTCTCATGGAACCGTGAGCTCAGTGTAAAGAAATCAGCTGAGAACAAGCCCAAAGAAGGTTAAGCACAGTGATTAGAGGCTCAGGTTAAGCAACCCCAGGGCGAGAAGACTAACAGTGGTACACCAGCCAGACATGAATCTGTCAAACAGACCAAGCCTGTCGTGTATAGTAAAGGTGACAATCAAACACTAAACATGCTACTATAAACTAGCCAAGACAACAGCAGCAGAATCTGGCATTGAATGCATAGGCACGTCAAAAACAAATTGGTAGGGAGAAAGCAAAGTTGTCTCAGAAGGTGAAGCCCACTATGCAGAGCAGTATCGGCAAAAAAAAGATAATTGCCCTCACTATCAAACAGGTAGTTGAGTAGAAGAAAGAAAGTCCCAGGGCTTAGAGTGAGCAGCAAGCACCTAATTCCAGCAAGCCTAAACTGACAAAAGAGGTGGCGCCTAGAAAGGATCATGAGAAACGTATGAGTGCTGCAAGAACTCTAGAGAAGTCGGAGGAAGTAGGCCCATCAGATGCACTGAGGAGGCGACAGCCTGAAAATCTGCCTCTAGCCTACTACTCCCCATATGTGATCCAGCTAACAAATCTTGACAGTAAACTCTCTCAAGATGAGCTGCTCATATCTAAGTATGTTTTTGGCAAGGTTGAAGATTTGGATGACAGGAAATATCTTTAATCAATCTTCTTGTGTGATAAGTGATGCTTTTGGCAAAGCACTTTATTTTGTGGTTAATGATCAAAGGGTATATGATTAGGGATTAGTAGCTTTGTGATCGGTGATTAGTTTTGTCATCACTTGTGTAAATATCTATTTATTTCTCACCCTCATGTCTTATAATTCAATGTTTATCATGAGTGATCAACAGTTATGTGATTGGCGACCAACTGTTATCTTTGCTGCTGGTTGGTATTTGATTTACTTTGTATAAATGTTTACTTCTTTAGTGTTTTTATCTGGCTAGTTTTGATCAAATGTTATTTGCTTGTGATCAACATGGGTGTAAGTGGTGATCAATGGTTATATGTTTGGTGATCAGTAGTTTTCTAATTTGTGATTAGTGATTATTTGCGTGGTGAGGAATAATTGTGATTGGTGATCAGTAGTTTCCTGACCGGTGATCAATTTGGGATCACTTGTATAAATGATTACTTCTTCCATCATGCAGTGTAATTCTACTGCTTATTTGATAATTGATTCCGCTTGGTGAGTGAACGTGTTTCTATGGCCACTCTAAAGTTAGGAGAGGAGGTTGAGATGAATGTCATCAATATATGGTCCAACATACTAATTGATCAGGAGAGAAAACGGGATCTTGCCACTCCAAGTAGACTCTTCATGTCATTTGATCAAAGTGTAAGTGCATCACACTCAACTTATTGCTCAATAATAATTGCATTAGCTATAATAACTAAAATATTAAGTTATTGAAATATTTACTTTAACAAATTTCTTACTAAGAATGGTCTATCTTTACCGGTAAATTACATTGCATAAACATACATTATCTTTTCATCGATGCAGTATTTCTTTAGCAGAGAAGTGTTGAAAGTCAGTTCATCCGAAAAGAGATATCAAGATTTTAAGGTGGTAATGGACAAAGAACTAGAAAGATCTCCGTGGATCAAAATTAAATAACTTGACTTGGTAAGGGCTGATGTTCAGTGAATGCCATTAATGCACTTGGCTTCTTAAAAAAAAAGCATTGATTTATAATGTTCACATCCGCTAATGTTCACACGTGTTTTTTTTAATTTTATTATTCTTTTTCCTTAAAAACAAAATCAAAGGTTTTGTTCCCTGTACGCCACAGAGGGAATTTCTTTTTGCTTTGCTACAACTTGAGGGATGATAAGCTTCAAATCATCGATAACTTGCTCATAAGAACAACATTCAAGATTGTATATGGAGACTTTCCGATGAAGTTGGTGAGTTTGAAAAATTATACTATTTATAACTGTGTTGATGTTATTACATTGCAATTCTAATAATGTGCAATTTTTTGAAAATTTGCGCAGAGCAAAGTCCTCAACCTTTACCTGGAGGGTGTACAACATCCTAAGCATGAAATTCTTAAGAGACTAAAGACGGTATGATTGAAGATGTTGTGGACGTCAAGTAAAAATGTCACAGATTGTGGCATATTTTGTATGAGACATATGGAGAGCTACTTTGACGAAGAAGAGAAGTGATAGTCTGGACTGAATCCAAACAATGTAAGGATTACAACATAACATTGACTTTGCTAGCAATATAAAAAACAAGGTTGTTACTAATTCATCATGAACTACCTTTTGTCCTTAGGATGCAAGGCTCAACGTCTTAAGGGTGTGGTACTATCGTGACATAATCACTTATGAGTACAACAGGGCAAGATTCATGGTAACTAAAAGGGCAAATGACTTAAAGGAATTTGGGACAATTTATTCGAATCTCAAGGAAGCTGCTAAGAAGGACTAGGTTTATCTCTACCTTGTTTCTCTATGTTGCTAATTATTTTGTATATATATTATATAACACATTGTGTAACATTTTATTCATTTTAGGTTTATGTAAATTTTTAAAGCACTGAATTTAGTAGAGATATAAAGAATGATCACCAAACATAGCTCTGGTGAGCAACTATATTTCTCCTTATGACCAAAAGCAATAGTAATAATCACCAAGAACTGACCTATTAATCAGTAAGCAACTATAGGTAAGAAGATGTTGATCACCCAAAAAACATTCAGTGATCACCAAAGATACTTTTAGCAATCCCAAACATATGTCTTTTGATCACCACTATTGGACTTGTTGATGAGAAACTAGGTCTCATTCTTTATAAAAACATATGCTGCTATCCTGATGAGAGACAACCCCAAACACAGTAAAATAAACATGTTAACGAATATGGTTCACCCAAAATCAGCATATTTTTAGTGTGAGCATGAGAACATGTTCTGATAACTAAAAGATAATCGTAATGATCATTAACAATGTAATTATTCATCACCAAACAATATCTTCTATACAAACATATATGATGTTGCTTTATCAGAATAAAACACAAATACAATAGATTAATGCTCTTCCAAGATATTACTCATAATATATTTGATGAAAAAACCAACGTATTTCTGTTGAAAACCATAGATTGATATAGTGATCACCGAACACGGTTGTAATGATCACCAAAAATAGCTTTAATGTTCACCAAAACTGGTACTATTGATCACCAAATGATATCTTCTTTAAAAACATATACTATTACGTTTGATTAGAATAAAATGCAAATACAACATAAATATGTTTGGTTACCACCACAAAAGTTCCTGTGATCATCAAACACAGCTCTAATGATTCAACAAAACATATATAATTGATATGGTGATCACTAATAATATGTTTCTATTGAACACCATACCTTGATATAGTGATCAGCAAACATAGCTCTAACGATCACCTAACGTAGCTGTAATGATCACCAAAACTAGATCTGTTGATTAGCAATTCATATCATCCATAGAAATATATAATATGATTCTTTATGATTATAAACCACAAATATAAGTATCTCTGACAATACTTTTCATGCAATAGCAACATATTTATGTTGATCACCACAAAAGATCCTGTGAGCACCAAACATAGCTCTACAAATCACCAAATTAGTTTCTAAGTGAGCATAAATATTATGACTTTCCAAGCACATTTTCATCATTCTAATAGCTGATCATCAAAAGGAACACTAATGATCAGTAAAAGCAATCCCACTGATCACTAACCAACATATGGCAAAAACTGATTTTTTTAAAATAAAAGAAAACACACATAGCCACACATATCCCTAGAGATAGTGCACTAGCATCTTCTTTCAGGATAGTTTCTACTATCATAGGAAGCAACCTGATTGTAACAGTGGCACATCCGCATGTATGACTGGTGCTTAATAGCCCTCTCAACCCCTATCTTCATCCTCTTTCCTTATCTTTTAGTTACGGATGTTGGGGGTGGATGTATCTCAATCTGCTCTGGCACTGCCATCCAAAGTAGGTCTGCAGATTGGCTGTTGCATTACTCGCTGACTCGCCGCTCATGTTCTGAAGTTGATGCTCAACTAAAATCACTGAACTTAACAACAGCTGCAGCTTGGCGGGGGTGTGCCCAGCCAGATCTATACACTTGTAAAACTAAGACCATGCATCACCCATCAACTTATTTTGTGTGGCTATTTGTCCACAAGCATCTCCCAGAACACTATCAAACTCATACATCAGTGCTTTTGCTACCATCTTTGTCCACCTATTAATGATATAGGCTGTTAGAATTTCTCTTAGCAAATTGGATGTGAAAACGAGCAGCATGTGAGCACATGGAGTCCCATCCTAGTCGAAGAAGTGGCATAAGCACTGGCACTCGGAAGTGTGCTCATTATACACCACATAACGGATCCTCGTTTTGTTCTCATAATTGTGCTTGATCTCATAGGTCCAGTTGCCCTCTACATTAGTGATACCTTGCATATGGCAGTACATCCGATTGATGTATAACTGTCTCTGGAACACGTAGAAGTTCGTATGAGTGTGCATGTTCCTTGTATGCTTCTCAATCTTATAGGATGTCTTCAATTCCGAAAATAATGTTAAAGAAGCATTTTCAACCTTACGCTCACGTTGGTGTTGTGACTCCACAACGTGCACAAATTTGGCCCAGAATTCCAGCAGGCTGAGGTTGGGACACGTTGGGGAACCAAACAGTTTTGACTCTCAGAACCTAATGTCATCCTCAAAATACCCCCCAAAAGTCTTCCTTAAAGTTGACATGCACCCAAAGCTCCCGAATCTTGTATATATGGAACAGCCATCATTGTTGGTCAAGCCAAACTCCTCTAGCATCTCCCCCTAAGATTCCTCGAACTCATAAAGAGAGTCCGATGCCCACACGCACCCCTTGATGCACTTAACGAAATCGTCGTAGCCATTTAGCGTATGGTGCAGCTTCTCAAAGAGCTTTCTCATGATGTGCCATATGCAGAATCGATGGATCGATGTCTTAAAAACAATGGCTATTACCTGTTTGATCACCGGATCTTTGTCCGTGATCACTGTTTTTGGCATGTGACTGTCCATGGTAATCAGGAAGCTATTGAACAGCCACTGGAAGGACTCCACCTTCTCATCCCTCAACAGACTGGCACCAAAACAAATTAGCTACCCATGATGATTTAGCTCGGTGAATGGCGCAAACACCATTGAGTATTGGTTAGTCTTGTGTGTCGGGTCGAACAACAGTATATCACTGAATATGGCGTAGCTTCTTCTGCTCAGGGAGTCTGACCAGAACACGTTCTTCAATCGGTTGTCTTCATCAACCTGATAGTAAAAAAAGAACCCTAGGTCGACTTCCTTTTTGTTCTTCAGCACATCTATAAACATATGTGCATCTGTGTCTTTAATAAGGGCTTTTACATCTCTGTAGTAATTTTGTAAGTCCTTCTACGTGCAACCAATGTTTTCATACCCACCAACCTGTTCTTTCAGGAGATTATACATTTTTGACGGCCCTACATTAGCTCGCGCATACTTGAATACTATGTTTTTATAGACGGAGTTGATGTTTTTGTTTGAAGTAAGGAATTGCCTCCTACTAGGTATGCACAGGGGGTGAACATGCCCCTTGTGAAACTTGATTATCTCAAACTTCCCATCATCGGAGGACCTCAAAAGAATATGAGCTTGGCTCCCTTCTCTTGTCTTCGCCCGGTTTTGCCTTAGTTTCCCCCCTTTAGGGCTGTCTCTGGCTTGGGGCATGGCTTCGGTTGTAACCGTAGCAATTTCTGGCATCTTAGCAGGTCGATGAAATCCTTCTTTGGAGCACACATACCGCTTCTAAGACTTCCCCACCTTATTCTTCCCTGTAGGACTGTTGCGGATACTAAAGCCAACATAAACAGTGTATCTCATGTAGAATTCAAGGCAGTCCTCAACCATGTCAAACACTATGCCCAACCTCAGCACAGGCGTCCAACATCATAGTTCGGTACGCACTCACCTTTGCCATCTGTCGATGAATCCGTAACTACTAGCGTAGATGACGCGGCATGTCCTAGGTAAAAATTAGGAAAGCCAAATGTCAACATTAAACAATAGAAACTGCAACCAACACCAACTCATTAATATAAGCAGCGTACCAGAGTCTATATGTGACGAAGGAACTGGGAACGACTACACTTGGTTACTGCCTTTGATAGTAACCATCGGACGACCACTTGCTGCCATATATTAGACTACCCGTATCAAAAAAAGAGTCTCCTTCAACAAGTTGAAATTTTCTAAGTAACAGACATATTATTAGTGATTTATAAGCATAAAATTATTGATAAAATATTACAATATTGTTTACTGTTTAGTCAAAGCTTATCATTCTATGCATGTAATTCGGCGATCAACAAGAATGTTCTTACTGATCATTGATCAATAAGCATAAAATTAGTGGTCACATACGTTTCTCCTTCCTAACTGCAGAAATTTTTTTCATTATATATTTGGTGATCAGTAGACAAGTTTTTTTGTGATCAGTTGGTTCCAGATTAGTGATCAAATGACTTAGTATTCATTTTTTCTTTGGCACTTTATTAGGATCAGTGATCAATAAGTATAAAATTAGTCATTACAGTACAGTGATCACTAGAGAAACAAATCTAGTGACCAAAAAATATAAAATTAGTGATCAACTTTATGAAATTGTTTACTTGTTCAATCATTATTAATAATTCTATACATGTAATTTTGGTGATCGGCAGGCATGTTGTTAGTGATCAACAAGTATAACATTAGTGATCACAAATGTTACTCGTTCCTTGTATATTTGGTGATCAGCATACAAGTGTTTTGTGATCCATTGGTTGCAAATCAGTGATCAAACAATTGAGAGCTCTTTGTTTTTTTTTTTTTGACATTTTGTTAGGATTAAACCAGTGCAATATTGTGATCACTGGGAAACATATCTAATGATCACCAAATATAAGATCAGTGATCAGTAAGAACAATATTAGTGAACACACATATTACTCAGTGATCATTCTCAGAAGTCCCTCATTGTCCACTCGGTGATCACTACATGTGTGTTTGGTGATCAAATAGAATAAGGTTAGTTATTAAGTCATTGGGTCTTCAGATACTTGTACAACTTCGTAGAAACGAGTTACTCCCAATAGGGTGATCAACAGAAAACATAACAGTGATAAGATAGGATAGGAATGGTGATCAATGCATATGTCATTAGCGATTAAATTTGGAATCAAATGTGTCTATGATTTATACAAACTCAACAGTAAACATTATCAAAGTTTCATAATGTCTTAAAGTCAAAAACATAGAGAACATTCTTAAAATCAAACTAACAACTACGAATCCACTTACATTTACAAAAGAATTAGCAATTTTGTGCAATTTAGTACATAATAAAGCAAAAAATAACCCAAACCTAGCAAGAATGAAGTAACGAATTGCAATTCACTCACTCGAATAGATTTCGAAAAGATTTACTTACTGAATTTCAGGATGAACTATGACTCGTTATTACAGTAACTAAAATTCAAAAATTGCACCCAGACACACTTTAACAACGACTACCAAGAGCACCAAATAGAGATTGAGAGAGGGGGAGAGAGAGAGAGGGAGGGAGAGAGAGGGGGGAAAGAGCCAAAGGACTAGCTCAAAGCAGCTCGACGAGTAAGAAAGAGAAAGAAAGTCTTTGACTGAGAGGTCACTTGAGCTCAGATTAATTCGAGCCCTTAGATAAGAATAAACGGCCAATATTGCTTCATTCTACGCATTGTATGGAGCACCTCATCCTACCGGAGTAGCTCCA
>NCQV01105759.1:8656-20241 GCA_002740545.1 Lophocereus schottii | reverse complement strand
AACCACTTGCGACACGGTTCGCTGCTTGGCCATGGGCCTTGAACGGAACCGACATGCACTAGAGTGGTATGAACAGTGAAGAGCAGCTAGCGCGGCAATCAACGAACATTTTGATTGATTTTGCTCCACGCTTCACCCTTCTTTAGCATTTATTTTGTTCAGACGCCACTTTGTTTACTAATTTCTTTCCTAAAAAGAATTGACTTTGTGTTTGATTTTGTTCTCAGGTGATTTATAATGATATATCTTAAAAAGTTTCAGCGTAACGGCAAGCCACTTCTTTCTGTCATGGATAAAGAAAATGACAATCCTCGATTAGGCAGCTGCTTCCAATCTACCGTTCTTTGAGGAGGCCGAAAGCCAATCAGATGCCTTTTATAGAGCCGTCATCCTTTCCTTCAAAATTTTCCATTCGGGTGGAAAATGGTGCATAAGATGGCTCCGTCGGGTACTTCCTGCAGAGCACATCTCATGATAAGTCCAGCCTTCTTACTGAATTCCCTGTGCTCAGGCGTCGCATCATATCCGGGCAGTCCAGATGGGGCCCGAACATGATCCTCTATGGCGACTTCGGCTATATTCCCTTGTTCTGGGAATGGACAGAGCATGTGCTTTCCTGTTTTGAGGCACGTTTGCGAAGGTGCGCTTTATACGAGGCGGTGTATACCTCGCTCTACTCTTACAGCCGCAACATACATGTTGTGCACGCCTTTTGTGAGAGTTGGTGTCCTGCCACCAATACTCTTCATACGATAACTGGCGAAATGTCTATTTCATTATGGGATTTGCATAAACTTGGTGGACTCCCAATTAATGGCAAAGTCTACGATGAGACCATTCCCTGCCTTCAAGCCTTTGAGCACCGGGACAAGCAAAACCTGTGGACTATGCCACCTTCCTGCAAGTTTCTATTTGCTGCTTTCAGACGTTTGGAAAAGACGTCCACTTGTGAGAAAAGGCATCAGTGCAGAGGCGTGGATTGATTTCTGGTGCAAGAAGAAGCTTATTCACAATCCACCAACGCGGTGTCGCCCGCGTAGCTCGACCCCCACAAGGACGCAAAATTCGAGTGGTCGAATTCAACCTCAAGATCCTTGCTGGAGTCGTGAGGAGTTAGAAGTCTTCACAATCTTGGGGGTTCCCAAGGAGAGGAGGAATAGCACCTATTTGGCAGCGTACCTATCATGTTGGCTGTGCGTTTTTGCGCTTCTAGAGACCGAGGAGAAACTCATTTGCCCGGACACTTTCGAGACTGCCAGCCTGATGGCTTCTGGTACTATTTTCAGCCTAGCTGTCCCTGTGTTAGCCAATATTTATCATGGCCTTAATAGGCTTACTACAGCTACAAAGCCTTCCCATTCACGATCATTCTTCCCCTGGCACTATCTCTATGGATGGCTTGCCCATTATTTTAAGACTCACCATATCGTGCAACCTCCTCCTCCAGGCCCTTTGATGGTGCGCTACTGCAGGTCACATATGACGCGTAGCGACCTCAGAGATGTTCGCGAGCTTATACATGAGGGCAGAGTATCTGACATGGGTTGTCTAATGTTAGGGAGGAACTGATCAGAGGCCCTTATCGACGATGGGAATTTGGATTTGGATAAGTCAGATTACCTGATCTCTCTTCGAGATGGCTTCCTTCCTATCTGTCGAGATGCAACCTTTTATGTCGAGCCCTATAGCCCGCACCGATTCAATAGGCAATTTGGGTTTTGCCAAGGGATCCCTGGAGTACTTCTTGAAGATCCTCGCACCCGAGAGGTATCATACGAGAATGCCCTTTTATATTGGAAACGACTACTCTTTTTGGGGACTACATCTCAGGGCTTTCTTCCCTATCGTTCTTTGGCTTTGAATCAACATATCTCTTGGGCTTACAAGATTTGGTGGCCCAAGGTGACAATTAGTGACCTTCGTTCTAGTGCTTCCGTTCTGCAGAAGAGTACAGAAGCAATCTCATCCAGGCAAGACAAAGATGCAGAGATTGGCACATCGAAGAAGGTCAAGGGGAAGAAAGGAAAGGATCCCTTGACTGATTTAGATGCTGAGGGCCCAGAGTCTCGTGATGACGCCCATGGGTCTCTGAGAGTTCGCCTTGCTGAGCGAAAGTGAGGTTTGGCACAGGCAGTGACAGCGAGTCAGAGTCTGAGGCGAACTTCAGACATGGGGGGCGCAAGAAGCGTGAGACCGTGATCCCCAGGGACGCCAGAATCAACCTTGGGGATGACTTTTTTGATGACGTCTAGAGCTGTTCAGGCAAGCCAGCCAATCTTAAGGACGTATGCATCATTCCCTCACCTTTTACTATCATTTCCTTTCGCTTTGTTATTTTAGTTTTGATTAGCGTAAAATGTTTCGAAACTTACCCTCTTCTTTGTTTTTATTCAAATTGGGGAGTTTGACCTAGTACAGGAGGCGACACCCATTGTCGATGAGCAGTTACTTGAGGATGTTAGTCGTGCTGCTAAATCTTCTGACCCTAAGGCGATCCCGGGTATTGGCAAGGACATTAAGATTGTGAGGAAGGAAACATCCCCTCATGAAGTTGGGAGTTCAGCTTCCAGGGAAATCGAGGCCTTGCGCGCGTAAGCTACTCAGAGTCATCACTCGGTTGATGGACCTAACTCACTTGAGGTGGCCACTAGGGGATTACGCTCTGCTGACACTGATGTTGGCACTCCTGGGGGTTCGAAAGGGAAACTTTCCTGCGCTGCTCCCCCCTCCACTACTTTCTTCTGTCCCGGACCCGACTCTCAAAGTATTTTCACCGCCGCTATGCGAGTGATGGGGTCCGAGTACCCGACCAGTTTGAAGAATGTAAAATTTGAAGAAGTAGAGGAAAAACTTCAAAATGCCCCCATGATCTACAAAGGAATTGAGCGACTTCTCGGGGATCCGACCCCTTTGAAGAAGAAGGTGGAGGATTATGGAAGCGCCGTGTCAGCCTTCTTATCATTGAAGAAAGCAGCTTCTTCATGCCGCCACCCAGATGATGTGGCCAAGGAGAAGCCGCTCTGCACCGAGCAGGTCGATCTTGCGCGCTCACACCTTGCCACTGCGCGCGCAGACCTTAGTGCTATGACGGAGAAACTCAAGGGGGTGGCGTAGAGGATTGTCGATTTGGAGGGCGTGCTTCGCCTTGCGCGGGAAGAGGAGTGCCAACTTAAGGGCGATGTCTAGATTCGATCTTCCTTATTAGAGGCAACTGAGCAAGAAGTTAATGTGAAATCCAAAGCTCTTGCCGACCTTGAGATGGTATCTACTCTTTCTTCTGAAGATGCCAAGGAGTTGGAGAGGCATGAGCAGAACATGCTAGTACTGCAATCCTCGCTTAATCTCGACACTTGGATGGACATTGATTGATATTCTGCTCAACTTATCCTTTTTTTCTTTTTTTTTACAACAAATATTTGTAATAGACTTTGTGTCCTCCTTTATATGAAATTTGATCGCCAGCATGCTTTATCTTCTTTTATTATGTTTGACTGAACTTGATATTTGATTTACCAAGCTGCCTACGTACTTGTGGAAACTCTGGAATTCCCAATAAGATCAAGTCATCACATAGTTCAATAAAATAAATTTTGTATATATTTGTTTTGCCGTGCACAGTTTATACTCTTGGGGGCCAGGAGTGTACAACGAATTTTTTTGTTTGAGTTTTTTTTGGAATTTCTTTTTACCGTTCACAGTTTAAACTCTTGTGGGCCAGGAGTATTACAACGAAATTTAACTTTAAAGACCAAGTAGTTTAGGCTCTTACTTAGGAGCTTTACACTATCCTATATCAAAGGTAATAATGCTTTAAGAACTTGCCATTTGTAGGTCCTACCCGAACCCCTTGTACTTCTATTATCTTACAGGCGCCATTTGAGTACACCTCGCGGATAACATAAGGTCCTTCCCATTTCGGATCGAATTTGCTTCCTGTCTTCTGAGTCATGATGATTAGCCTCTTCAGCGCAAGCACTTGATCCCCGATTTGAAATGAGCATGGCCGAACCTTTCTGTTGAATGCCCTTGCCAAGCGAGCTTGGTAGCATTCTAGCTTCTGTTGTGCTTGAAGTCTCTTCTCATCTAGGGCCTCCAGCTCCGCTAAGCGAAGCTTGTGATTTTCGTCTTCCGTCAAACCTTCTTGTATGGCGATGCGCAGCGACGGGATTTGGAGCTCCAATGGCAGTACAGCTTCAACTCCATATATCAGAGCAAAGGGAGTCGACTGTGTTGGCGTCTTGTATGTGGTTCGGTAAGACCAAAGAGCCTCCCCTAGTTTGTCATGCCAATGTCTTTTGGACTTTGCGACAACTTTTTTGAGTAAGTTGCAAAGTGCTTTATTAAAGGTTTCTGCCAGGCCGTTTGCAGGGGCATGGTACATAGAAGACTTATGTTGTGCGAACTTAAACTTCTCACATAGGCTGGTCAACAGGCTGTTGATGAAGGGCTTACCATTATCAGTGATAATGTATCTCGGCACACCATATCGATAAATAATGTGCGTCCTTATGAAGTCGACCGCATTTTCTTTTTTAACCTCCCTTAGTGGAATTGCTTCCGCCCATTTAGAGAAGTAATCAGTGCCAGCTAAAATGTAAGAGTGACCAGCCGACGATTTAGGCATGATTGGTCTGACGGCATCAAGGCCCCATGCTTCAAATGGCCAGGATGCAACGTTGGGTGAAGAGGTTTTGGGGGCTGATGTATGAAGTTAGCATAGCACTGACAAGCATCACACCTCTTTGCATAATCCATGCAATCTTGCACCATAGTGGGCCAGTAATAACCCATCCTTTTAATACGATCATGTAGCCTAGGCCCTGATTGATGTGCTCCACACACGCCTGCATGAGCTTCCACCATCGCTTGCTTTGCCTCTTACAGGTCCAAACATCGTAACCAAAGGCCAAGAAAAGAGCGCCGATAGAGCGTTCCATTGTAGTAAAGGAAGCTCAGGGCTCGCCGCTGTATTTCTGTCTTATGCCTTAGGTCAATAGGAAGTTTTCAGTGCTCTAAGTACTCAATTATAGGTTGGCGCCAGTCCTCTATATCTATTTCAAGAACACAGATTATGTTGACGTCTTCCTCTGAATCTTCAGCATCAGGCGGAACAACCCAGCAGCCACATACTGGAATTGTTATTCCTTCTTCTGCCCCCAGTGCCAAAGTGGCTGCGAGGCTTGCTAGTGCGTCAGCCATCTTGTTGGCACTCCTTGGCACATGCTCTAACTTGACCATTTCCAAGTTATCTAGCAGGCTTAATGCCTGCCTATGATACGGGACAAGATCCTCTTTCTTAACCTCGTATTGGTCAAGTAGTTGATTGATGACCAACTGCGAGTCACTATATACATTGAGGTCGGTGATCCCCATCTCAATGGCCATTTCAAGACCCAAGCTAAGTGCTAGGTATTTCGCCACATTGTTAGAGCATAACTGAGTAAGCACAAATGAATACGGGAGAACGTGCTTTTCAGGGGAAAGAAAGACCACTCCCGCACCAGTGCCATCATGCCTAGCCGCACCATCGAAATACATTTCCCAAGGAGGGAGGATATTGATGTAGAACAAGTCTTTTCCTGGCAAATCATCATTTAGCTCCCAGTCATCGGGAATGGGATGATCTGCTAAGAAATCTGCCAACACTTGTCCCTTAATCGCTCTTTGGGGTACATAGACAAGGTCGTACTATTTTAATATGACCGCCCATTTTGCTAGTTGCCCATTTAAGATTGGCCTAGACAAAATGTACTTGATGGGATCAGCTTTGGAGATCACTTATACTATATAAGCCTGCATGTAATGCTTGAGTTTTTGGACGGCAAAGATGAGCGACAAGCACATCTTTTCAATAGGAGAGTACTTCAATTCAGCGCCAACCAACGTACGACTTAAGTAGTACAGCGCGACTTCTTTCCCTTCCTTGTTTTCCTGTACACATAATGCCCCTAAGGATTGTTCCTGAGCTGCAATGTATAGTCGAAGAGGTCTGCCAGGGATGGATGCCCCCAACACCGGAGGATGGGACAAATACTCCTTTATTTTCTTAAAAGCCGTTTGACATGAGTCGTCCCATTCAAACGGTGCTCCTTTTTTCATAAGGTGGCTAAAGGGGTGGCAATGTTCTGCAAGATTTGAGATGAATCTTCGGATATACGCCAAACGACCCTGGAGTCCGCGAAGTTCTCTGAGGTTCTTTGGCTCAGGCATTTCTTGAATTGCCTTGATTTTCAATTGGTCGATCTCAATTCCCCGATGGTGAATGACGAAACCCAAGAATTTCCCGAAGGTGACACCGAAAGCGCACTTGAGTGGGTTCATCTTCAATTGGCACTTTCTTAACCACTCAAAGATTAGACAAAGATCTTGCAAGTGGTCTGCCCTCTTCTTGGATTTGACCACCGAATCATCGACGTAACACTCAACTTTTTTGTGAAGCATATCGTCGAAAATTATTTGCATTGCCCTTTAGTAAGTTGCTCCTACATTCTTAAGTCCAAAGGGCATCACCTTATAACAAAAAATGCCTTTAGGTATGCAAAAAACTGTGGCCTCTTGATCCTCTAGCGCCATCAGAATCTGATTGTATCCTGCTGTACAATCCATGAATGACAACGCTTCATGGCCTGTAGTTGAGTCGATCACGAATTCCGTGACAAGCAACGGGAAATCATCTTTTGGACAAGCGTCGTTGAGATCCCTAAAGTCAACACAAATACAAAGTTGCCCATTTTTCTTCCTAACAGGCATGATGTTTGCTATCCACGTTGGGTATTTGACCTCGCGAATGAATCCTGCCTCTATGAGTTTGTTGAACTTTTTTTCAATTTCTGGTACCAACTCTGGGCGAAAACGTCGCTGGGGTTGCTTCTTAGGCAAAATACCCTTTTTGATGGACAGACGATGAACTACGACCTTTGGATCCAACCCGAGCATTTCTTTATAACTCCAGGCAAATACGTCCTTGTACTCGGACAGGAGTTCTAAGTACTATTTTTCCTCTTCGGGTGTAAGAGATGAGCTCACGTAAATAGGATGAGGTTCTTCATTGGTTCTAAGATTCAATTCTTTTAACTCATCAATTGTATCTTGCCCCCCATCTTCAAAGGTCTCAGGAGTTTCAGCCAGCTCCATCTCTGAGTCTGAATCATCACATTCATGGGCTGTGATATGATTGGAAGGAATAACTTCTTCTTCCTTCGCCTCATTGGTAGAGTTAGAGTTGTTTTGTTGACTCGTGAAAATCATAGTACGCCTCTTTACTCTTAATGAACCATTTGTCTTCACATCCAAGCTGGAGAAACACTTCATACGAGAAGGGATAGAGCTCTGAACTTCATTTATCACTCCTAAGCGGCTAAATACAGAACTTTTTTCCTGCTGGAGCTGTGAACTTGAAGAATCTTCACCAGTTTTTATCCTGGCAAATAGTGACTGCTTTAGCTGGGGAACGTCTTTGATTCTGTTAAAAATAGAAACTTTGCGGCCTTTCCCTTTCCCTATTCGGGTGAACACTGACGGACATTTTCTGAGAGCGGGCGATTGTAGCCTATCGAACACAGAGGGTTTTAGTTTAGGTGAAGCACTTTCCTCTTCACTCTCATCCACCTCTTCAGCTGAGATGTGTTGAGTTGTCACCTTCTTATCCTTTCGTCGCCCCGAAATTCTGACAGGATGCGGTGGCGTAAAACCCAGTCCAACTTTTGAGACTCCTACTGAGCCTCCCAGCTCTTGGATTTTTTTTTTCTAAATTGCATTAAGTCCATGAGGCTTGACCTCGACTACCTTTCCTGAGGTAGCTAGGTTTTGAAAGTCATAGACAACCTTTTCCATGAGTTTATAGGCGTTGGGATCGAATCCTTGTTTAGTCCGCACGCTTGGCAAATCATCGCTGTCTTTAGAAGAGACGACAAACCCTGGAATGGGGGGTTCTGCTCACCTTAGCCTGCCACATCGTAAGGGTTGGAACTGTTACACTCTCTTTTAGAGAAGTTATGCTATCTGCATCACCCTTAGTAGCTTTGGACTCATTACTACGGCCTGTGGACTCGCCAAAGGGTGATTCGCCCTCCTTGCGACGGGACCTAGGTATGTATCTCAAAACTGACGGTATTGATCCCGTTGAAGCGGCATCTTGTTTAGTGACCTGGTCAACACAAGGAGTGGCGTTACCTTGATCGCTAGCTTCCTTCTCGGGTTACTGCTTAGGAGCATCATCTTTGGTTGTTCGAGGGGCCTTCTTTGTGACACCTTTGCCTGTAGAAGAAATAGTTGATGGCATGATTTCTTTAGGTATAGCACCTTCTTCAAAGAACCTTGCATCTGCAAAATGAGACTCAACCTTAGTGAATGGCTTGACATCCCCATTTATTTTTTTTCTCTCCATCATGGTAATACTTGAGGCATTGATGTAAAGTGGAGGCCACTATCCCATGCTCATGAAGCCATGGTCGTCCAAATAATAACTTGTAGGAAGTCTTGGCATCGATTACATGGAAGATGGAAGATGTCGTCAAATCTCCAATTATTAGTTCAATGCGAATCATGCCGATTGTACGCTGGCCTTCGAGGTTAAAGCCTTGAATCATCGTTCGGCTCTTAGACAATTCGTGCACCGTGATGCCTAAGTCGTTCATTGTAGACTTGGGCATGATGTTGACGGCTGACCCTCCATCCACGAGAATGCGCCTGACTTTTTGCTCCCTAATATAACCAGTCACAAATAAAGGACGATTATGGGGCTTGGATCCCAACAGCAAATCATCGTCAGTGAAAGTAACTGCAGTATTGCAAGAGACACACTGAGCAAGACCTTTTGTTGATGCACCAACATCTTTGATTTTATCAGCGTAGAGTTCTGGGTGTTGAAAGGCAACAACAACATGTTGGTGTATCTCATCAGGCAAACAAAAGATTTGCCCCCAACCCATGTGAGGTGGCAAAGCTTCCAATACAGTTAAGATCTTATCATCTACTTGAAGAGACTCCTCTTGTCCATCACTTCCTTTGTCTTCCTCTTCTTCAAGTTTAGAACATGAAGTCATGTTGACTGTAACTTTTTCAAAAAGGCCTGTGGGGAAAAACTCTTCAAGTGTGATGGAAACAAGTGGCTCTTGTTTAAGGAGATCAATAGGCAGGATTTCATGCCCTTTGACGCTCTTAGACTGCTCCTTTCCTCTTGAGTAGTGAGGGCTCTTCTTTCTTTCTTGTCTCTTCTTGCGGTGAAGAGGTGGCGATTGCACTTGGCTTTGCTTCCTTGGTCTCCGACGAGTAACAAGAGTCCATCCCTCTTCATCTACATCAGCCTTATCAGAGATATCTATAAAAGGATCAATCTCAGTCAAGGGTCCTTTGGATTCGATTGGAACCACCACAGGCTCCAAACTTCCAAATTGAATTGCAACTAATTTCTCTCCCACGGAGGAAATCAATTTGGTATTTACTCCACTATGAGGTTGAGTTTGCTTGGGCCTCCAGGGTGATGAAACTGAGTGGGGATATGATTTATCTCAACAGTATCGTCCAAATCTAATATTATCTTCCCATCTCTGGCAAGTTGCATAATGCCCTCCTTAAGCGTTATGCACTTCTCAAAAGGGTGACTAACCACCCTATGATACCGACAATATTTAGGGTTGGTAACTCTTTCGGCTTCTTCAGGACATTTTGGATTTGGAAGCTCGATAACTCCATTTTGAAGGAGATCGTCAAGTATTCCTGGCAAATCTGAGTCAAGAAAGGGGTATTTCTTCTCCTACAATTCCTTTAATGTCGGACGCTTCTCCCCAGCATCGTTCGAGAATTCACTTTTCTTGTTTTCATACTTGGTCTTGCCAGATATTCGAACCAGTTCCCTAGTTGAAGTAGCCATGGATTCTTTGTTTGAGGGCTTTGAGGACTTGGGATTTTTTTTGAATTTGCCCTTGTCTTTTCTAAAGTTGTGTAAAGAAGAAGACTTGCCACGGCGACTTGCGATTGTCATCTCCATATCATGAGCCTTCGTCGCTAGTTCCTGGAAAGTCCTTGGCTTACTCATTTGTAAGACATATAGTAAATCCCATTCCATGCCCTGCGTACACATTTCAACAGCTGAAGCCTCTGTTAGATGGTCTTTGCACTCGAGGCTAAGGGATCTCTAGCGATTGATATAATCAAGCACCAGCTCGTCCTTCCATTGTTTGGTGTTTGTTAGCTCTGTCATGCTAACAACGCGCTGAGTGCTGTAGAACCGATTTGGAAATTCTTGCTCCATTTGTTGCCAGCTATCAATGGACTCTGGCTCCAAATCTGTGTACCAGTCGAACGCAATCCCTTTCAGAGTATGGACAAACTGCTTCACCAGTCGGTCTCCCTCCGTGCGAGCATTGCTGCATTTCTCAATGAAGTGTGCTACATGTTGTTTGGGGTTGACCTTGCCATCAAACTGGTTAAACTTGGGAGGCTGATAGCCATGGGGCATGCGCAGCGCGTCAATCCTCTTTGTATAGGGCTTTGTGTACAAGTGGCTCTTGTGAGACCCTCCTCCTAGTTGAGCCTTGACTGCGTTCACTATCAAGCTCTAAATTTGCTCAACCGACATTGAGCCTAAGGAGCAGTCCTTCTTAGCTTTGCGGTCATTGTCAGATTCCTTGCTGCGATGTGACTTTTTGTTAGAGTCTTCAGCACCGAACCCTTGTTAGAAGCTTCAGAGAACTTCTTTTCTAGCCTCTTTGTCAATTCAGCAATTTAGTCATTCTGGCATTTGATTTGGGCATCCTTCTCTGCACTCTCTTTAGAGAGTCTATCCAAGGTTGCCATCATACTTGCCAGCTGCTCCTCAAGGTTAGTGGTTCCTGTCATCACGATTGGCATGATGACGGTGTCAGACGATTCAGCTTCAATCTCTGATATGCGCGCCCCCTTTGGTGAAGGCAAAGATGAGTCACTGCTATAGTAGTCTTCAACCTCGCAGACTGGAGAAGGCTAAGTTTTTGAATTTCATCCATCCAAGACGGCGCGTTGTGTTGTGCTTTTAAGTCTTGGAATTTGGATGTGGGTGACACAGTCTGCCTACCAGTAGTCGACGGAGCAGCTTTTGCCATGCTCCTGGTCTGCATTGTATGAGCGCGCTTGCTAGAGGTGACGCTCGCTTCACATGATCTAAGAGAGAAAGATCCCATGTTCTTCTTCTTCGAAGGTTGTGCGGCGACATTCTTTGTAGCCATATCTCTGTCGAAGATGATGTGTTTGTGACTTAAAAGTTTTGATTTTTAAGAGAAAGAGATGAGAGGTAGAGATAGTCCCACCGAGCGTGCCAAAAATTTGTAATCACAAATTACAAAGATTGAATTTTTATAGAATTCAATTGATTTAAATTGGGTACAATCTCTATGAATACATTCCTCTAATTCTTTCTCTTTCAAGGATGGATTTTCCAACCCTTCAACAAAGAGGGGTCGGAGACCTATTTATAGGAAAGCCCCTCCTTGAAAATCAAAACAGGCCTTGACTTGGGTTTTGGGCTTTGATCTAGGTTTTCGGCCTTTTAATCAGGCTTTACACTATACTGCCTTGACTTTCGTCTGTTTTGACTTTGACTTTGACTT
>NCQV01105758.1:0-11129 GCA_002740545.1 Lophocereus schottii | reverse complement strand
TCTTTTGTTTTATTTGGGCTCAATTGCTATAACGATTCGATTTCTAAACCCAAATTTGTTAATGCTCAGTCTAGGCTTGGGTTGAAATGTTTTAAAACTGGCTTCCTAACTAAATTTGAAAAACGACTAAATAAATCAAATGACGAATTTGAAGGTATGAGCCACATCAACTCAAAAATTGTCTGAATAATTGATGATAATATTAATAATATAATAGCGGCAAAATATTCTTTTTAATAAAATTATCGCTCATATAAGCACATTAATAATAATTTAACTCATATAGTTACTAAAATACGATTTTATAACGTAAAAAGGCATGACAGCCAGCGTGACATAACGATCAAGAACGTCGGTCTTACACTTTCATTCCATCTAAACAGCATAAACAAAATCAGTTCTTACCATGTTCAATGCACACGTGATTTTTAAACAACTCGGGGAAGGGTTAGGGCATGACTGTTACCTGGATACCATACAAGTTACGAGCTCGGTTACTTTTTTAAGCTTACTGCTCCACACCTGGGCCGCAACATAGCCCACACTCAGTCCAAAATAGGATAGACGACATCCCTAGCCCCTGCCTTNNNATCAATTGCTTTCTAGAATTTTACTCATATTTCAAGGCTCCCAAATGAAACCCAATCCTGGATCCAGATTCAATCGAAATTTAGGTCCGCCTTTTAGAATACATAACTTCTACTCCTAGTGTCCAAATCCCAGTTTCTTGCCCAATATAGAAATTTCAGTGTATCCTTTACACTTGCCATGTTTAGGATTTTATCGAATTCTACCCTAAACTAGGCCATTCTCTTGTTTATTTTCACGGTGTCGCTGACTGTCTTGTTCTGGTCAGTCTACTGTAATTTGGCCATAACTTAGGCTATGCTACTCCAATTCCTTCAACTCAAAAACTAGATTATGTGGCCCATCTTGACGCATCTACCCTGAAAATTTCACAATTTTTGGCAAACTAACCTATCCTGGCCAAATTCTAAAATTAATGTAAGTACAGCCCCCTTCCAACCCAATTGGTTCTGCCCTCTTTTCTAATTCAGCTTCCCGACCCCATAAATTTAAGTCCTAATGTCAAAAATTCAACTTCTTATCCATTACAGAAAGATTAGAGTGTCTACTATAACTTTTATGTTTAGTGACTTCGTAAACTCCAACATTTACTAGGTTAAAACCCCTAAAATGCAAAGCTATCCCTGACTACCCCAGTTTGTATAGTCTTTAGAAAACGAACCATAACTCATTCAATACAAGTTAAAATCCCCCGATTCAAAAGGCGTAGTGCAGGCGACATCTTGGCCCGTCTATCGTCAAATTTTCACATTTTTAGATAATTAGAACAGTAGAAATAAATTTTTAAAGACACGTCAGTTTTCTTACTCTAATCAATGGCGTGTTCTTCCCCAATCCGAACCCAAGATCCGATCTTTTCGCCTTAACACCCATGACGCTAATTCTCATAACACTCCAACATAAAATCTAACGACCCTTCCCTTTTCCTAAGTCATCCAAGTCAAGGAAAGTCTAAAATTTGGTATCAAGAACGCAAGAAAACCGTTACGCACTCACCTTGATACGATTCCTCAAAGGAGTGTTTCGAAACATCCTCACCCACGGGATTCAAATCAAAAATTTATAAACTCGTCATAAAATTAGTGATTTAAATCTTTGAAATCGAAGTTTACAAAGAAAAACAAAGAAAACCTCAATCTTGGATGTTTGGTGCTAGAGTCTTACATGGGTGTGCATGGTATGCAAATACTCATCATAATAGAGAAGGAGGAGGAGCGGCAGCGCGGCGGTGTTAGGGGGAAGTGCTGCTGCATGGAGGTGTGAGGGAGGCGGCGAGGGAGAGGGAGAGAGAGAGNACAGTTTGGGAGAGGAAGAGAGAGTGTGGATTCTAAGGTTTTAGGATTTTAGGGTTTAATGGGGAGTAACTCAGTTGGGCCGAGTAGGGGAAGGAGAGAGAGGGGTGTAGGGTTTACATGGGTTCATGAAGAAGAAACCCCCAAAAAAATATTTATATATATATATATATATATATTTTAAAAGTTTGAATCCAAAATTTTAGCAAAAAAGNNAATAAATAGTTCTTGCATTGACTTGGATTAACTCAAGGAGGATCCGAGGTCGGTCCATGTCAAATATGAATTTTTAGAGTTTTACATTCTACCCCCTTAAGAAGTTTCGTCCCTAAAACTTAACACGCACCTATTCACATGAATAGATAAGGGTATTTGTCTTGCATCTCCTGTTCCGGTTCCCAGGTCACCTCTGACATCTCGTGGTTGGCCCAAAGGACCTTCACTAGGGGTACCACTTTCTTACAAAGTTATTTCTTCCTCCGGTCCAAGATTTGCAAAGGTTGCTCTTCAAAAGATAGATCCTCTTGGAGTTGTACTAGGTCGAGTTCAATCACATGAGAAGGGTCAGGGACGTATTTTCGTAATTGTGACGCATTAAACACATTGTGTACCCTTGGCAATTCCAATGGCAGTTCTAAGCGGTACACCACCTCCCGAACCCTCTGCAAAATCGGGTACGGCTCAAGATACTTTAGGCTGAGCTTTTCTGTCATTCCAAATCTCACGATTCCCTTGGTTGGGGAAACCCAAAAGAATACCTGATCTCCAACCTAGAATTTAAGGGGCCTGCGCCTCCGATCGGCATAACTTTTCTGGCGGCTCTAGGTAGCTCTCATTCGTTTCTAAATCACCCTTATCTCATCCATGGTGGCTTGGATTAGTTATGGCCCAATAGTCAGAGCCTCATCAATCTCTTGCCAACAGAGTGGAGTTTTGCACCTCCTCCCACACAGTGCCTCATACCCGGCCATTCCGATACTCGATTAGTGCTAGTTGTTCGTCCCACGCTTTCTTAAAGTCTAGGGCACACGCCCTAAGCATATCTTCCAGGGTCTAAATAGTGCGTTCAATTTGCCCGTCTGTAGCTGGGTGGAATGTCGTGCTAAAGCATAACAACGTCCCAAATGCTTTCTACAGCTTCTGCCAGAAACCCGATTGGAATCTGGTATCTCGATTTGAAACTCTAGAACTGGGTACCCCATGTAATCATACTATCTCATCAAGGTATGCTCGAGCCAATTGATTTAGGGTCCAAGTATTTCTCATGGCTATAAAGTGCGTTGTCTTTGTGAGCCTATCCACAATAACCCTAATTGCGCTGTTCTTCCGCTAAGTCAATGGTAAGCCCACCACGAAGTCCGTGGACACCGAGTCCCATTTCCACTCAAGGACATCTAGTGGTTGTAAGAGTCCCACTAGTTGTTGGTGTTCGATTTTACCCGTTGACAAGTTAAGCATCTCGCCACATAAGCGGCCACTTCCTGTTTCATGTTACTCCACCAGAATGTTTGTATTAGGTCCTTATACAGCTTATTTCCCCCAGGGTGTACGGAGTGTAGGGTATTGTGACCCTCGCCTAGGATTTTCTTCTTAAGTGCCTCTACGACTCGAACACACATCCAGTTATGAAATCGTTTGGTACCATCTTTAGGGATTATAAACCCGAATGCTTTTCCCACCAATATTTCCTTCCCGATCCGCTCGAGTTGGGGGTCTGCAGCCTGGGCTACTCAGATCTCTTCTATAAGTGTCAGTTGTGCTTTCAAGGTACAAAGCATAGATTTTTCCCTCAGGGTGATCATGTTGAGTTCTAACTTTCAAAATTCCTCACACAACTCATTCGGAAGTGCTAGCAAGTAGCTCAGTGCTGGGTACGGTTGGCGACTCAACGCACCCGCCACTACGTTAGCCTTTCCTGGATGATACTGGAAATGGACATCATAGTCCTTTAGGAATTCTAACCCCCTTGTCTGTCTTAGATTCAGATTCTTTTCTAAAAAGAGGTATTTCAAACTCTAATGAACAGTGAAAACCTCACAACATACCCCGTACAGGTAGTGCCTCCAGATCTTAAGCACAAACACAATAGCTACTAACTCCAGATCATGGGTCGGGTAGTTCCACTCATGGTCTTCAATTATTGCAAGGTATAAGCTGTAACACGACCCTCTTGCATTAGTACACACCCCAATCCACTCCTAGAGGCATCGCTATGCACCACAAAATCCTTATCGATGATAGGTAAGGCCAGTATCGGCGCACTCGTTAGTCTCTTCTTAAGCTCTTAGAATGCTTCCTCACACTGTTCTGTCCATTCATACCCAGTGGCCGTCCTGGCCAAATGAATGACTGAGGTTGGCAATCTTCGAGAAGTTTTGGACAAATCTGCGGTAGTACCCGGCCAAATCCAAGAAACTCCTCACTCCGTCGTGTTCTTAGTCTGGGGCAGTCCGTCACAGCCTCTATCTCTTGGGGGTCCACGGACACTCCCTCGTTGGATACTATGTGTCCTAAGAATGCCACCTTACTCAACAAAAAATCATTCTTTAAAAGTTTGGCGTATAACTCATTTCTTCGTAATACTTTCAGGACTGTCCTTTGGTGGTGGGTATGCTCCCATGGGGTCTTCGAGTAAATTGGGAGATCATCTATGCATACCACCATAAATTGATCCAAGTAGGGTTTAAAAATCCATGAATGCTGCTAGGGCATTAGTAAGGCCAAAGGGCATCACCACAAACTCTTAGTGTCCGTACCGAGAGCGGAAGGTAGTCTTGGGTATATCTTTATCCTTGGTTCGGAGTTGGTGGTACCCCGATCAAAGGTCTATTTTAGAAAAAGCCTCCGCGCCTCTTAATTGGTCGAAGAGGCTATCTATCCTGGGAAATAGGTAATGGTTCTGGACCGTTATTTTGTTCAGCTCCTGATAGTCTATACACAACCTTAGGGTTCCATCCTTCTTCTTTACAAATAACACCGAGGCTCCCCATGGAGATGTGCGGGGCGGATATACCCCTTCTCTAACAGTTCATCCACCTGTATCTTTAATTCCTTGAGTTCTGCCAATGTCATACGGTAAGGTGCATTAGAAATACGTGTGGCTTCTGGGGTTAGGTCGATACAAAACTTCACTTCTCTAAGGGGTGGCATTCCAGGGATCTCCTCAGGATATACTTCTGGAAACTCCTTCACTATTGGAATGTCCTCAAGGGAGGGTTTGGCATCCCCGGTTTTCACTACGTTACACAAGAATCCCCTCACATCCTTTGCCTAACAACTTGTAGGCATTCATCACAAAAATTAGTTTCACTCTTGCTCTAAGTCTCTTGCCCTTATACATCACTTTCTCCTCATTGAGCCCCTTTAGGGTGATTTTTCACCTTGGACAGTCTATTTGGGCCTGATATTTGGCTAACTAATCCATCCCGAAAATGACCCCAAATTCAAACCTATATAAGTCTGCTAAGAACTCATACTCATACATCCTAATAGGGCAATTCCCTTACAATTTTCACACGTCACAACCTTCACATCAGGGAGAATCATAGATAACAATGAAGATTTACGAGTGGGAACTAGTTCTAACATCTTAACCAGTTTAACAGAAATAAAGGAGTGTGTGGCACCCGAATTAAACAAAACATCTACTGGCTGAGTCGGGATGGAGAAAGTACCCGTCACCACATTTGGAGCATCCTCAGCACATCACATATACCCTGCCCTCATTATTCCAGGGTAGTTGGTTAGGCAGTCGGGCTTAAATTTGCTGATGTGCCCAGTTTTGCTGGTTGGGGTTGGCCGCCTGTCCATCCCTATTATGATATAGTTGCGGGGGTCGCTGTCCTTATCCTTGTCCTTGTCCTTGTCCTTGTCCCTGACCTTGTCCTTGTCCCTGTCCTTAACCAATAGGTGGTGGTGGGTGCTGGCAGCCCCGAACCTAGTGTTCAGGGCTTCTGCAGTGAAAGCACCTCTTTACTGAGCGACATTCTCTGGCATAGTGCCCTAACTTTCCGCAGATGTTGCAGGTTACCTTACGCTGTGCATTGGGACGCTGGGCTCCACGAGCATTGTTTTTTGAGTACTAAATCCCAAATGATCTGCGGTACTGCTCCTGTAATTGAAAGTTCCCTTAGTTATCCCCCTTCTCTTAACTCCCCGCTACTCGTTGAAATAGTTACTCCGCTCCTTCATGGTCCTTTCTATGTTGACCAGAGTATCATATAGGTCAACGTATGAGGTGTACTGTCGTACTGACATTTGCTCCTTAATGGTGGGGTTGAGCTCAGCCTCGAACCAGTTCATCTTTAGCAAAATCATGAAAGGTCCATAAATTGCGATGCATACTCAAGTACGCTCATGCTTCCTTACTGCAGTTGCATGAATTCACCCTCCTTGGACTTCTAGACGGAGTTGGGATAGAAATGATCCTTAATCATCTCCTTGAACTTACTCCAGCTGAACCCAGGCTCGTATTGTTTTTCTCTCACCATGGCCCACCATAAATCGGCCTTATCCTTCAAGTAAAACACGATGAAACCCACTTTCCACTCCTCAAGGCATTGGAATGCATCGAATAGTTTCTCCATGCCCCTAATCCAGTCCTCAAAAGTCTTAGGGTCGAGGGTGCCATCATAGATGGGTGGGTAATAGCTCGTAAATCTCTTAAACATGTAAGAATTATCTTCCTCGACCCTCTTCTCCCAAACCTCCATTAACTTTTGTAGTTGTTCATTCTGAAGCCGTAACTGCTCTCCGTGCTTCTGCAGCAGCTCCAGTAGTAGCAGGTTAGTAAGTTCGGCCCCAGCGGGTGGGTTGGTCTCGTCCACCTGGCTGCGAGACCCGTTTCCATCCCTAGGACATAGGGCTTCTAGCCATTCCCTGAGGCTCGACATGTTAACTTTCTGATTCACAAGGACTCTCGTAGCAGAGTGAGTTATGGTTTAAGATTTGTTGTTGTTTCCCGCCATCCTGTTCAGGAAGTAAGTTGGGTTTAGTTCATCTCATAATAGTTCATATCCTATGTACTACTAGAGTTCAATAACATAGTATATGCTAGTGCATCATGTAATATTTGATAGGTTTTTAATCACATCAAATTGCCACACTTACGTGGTCCAATCACTAAATGACATGCTCATGCATTACACATCATATAGGCATTACGTTCATAAGATCCACATACATCACCAATAAAGAACGCTGGTATTCAAATAACTCAAACATTTCATTGCATAGAACTTCACAATCATAAGTGGTCCATACTAGTACTCTTCATTACGTCACGGTTTGTAACTTTATTAGCCTACAGTGGCTTAACAACATAACAGAAAATAACTAACAGCATCATCCTAGTAAACAAACTTTTTAGTAATATGAGCTTCTACTGGTCGGGGGCATCCAGTGGACAAATACCCCTACACATTCGACCACACCCGCCCCGCTTCCAGTGGGGAACCTCAGGCTCGGATTGGTCCTCATCTAGGCCTTCTTCCTGGTCTTCCTCCATCAGTTGTTCTTCCTTTGGGTCCTCGCCCTCTAAGGGGTCTTCCTTGAGTTCTTCATCCTCTAAAGGCTCTTTCTCAGGTTCTCCCTCGGGGTCTTCCGTTTCTATGGGGTCCTCCTTAGGGTCACTCTCCTCTAAAGGTTCCTCAATGGGCTCTTCCTCTGGATCTTCCTCAGGGTCTTCTTCCTCCATTGGGTCCTCTTTGGGTTCATACCCAGCTAAGGGTTCCTCACCCCCTAGGTCTTCCTCAGGTTCATACTCAACTGAAGGTTCTCCTCCAGGGTCTCTCTCCGCAATGGGTTCTGCCTCCAGCTCATCCTCACTGCCCCTAAGCTCGTTCTCCCCAACAGACTCATCGTCCTCAGTATCCTCCTTTGGTGGTGGTGGTGCGGTCTCATCCTCAGTGTCAGGGGTAGGAGGCTCATCGTAGGGACCTATGTCTTTAAGGTAGTCCACCAACCCATCCATGGTCATCCCTATAGACTCCTACTCACACAGGCAGCACCCTCCAGCAAAGTGATATGGCCTATCCTTAGAGTGTAACTCCCTAACCCTATAACAACACAGTCGGTCAAGAAGAAGCGTCTTAAGGAAGAATAGGGCTTGGTTCTGGTCAAATCTCAAGTAGACATTTGGGATGTCATCCAGTTTCTCTTACAAAAAGGTATGGATCCACTCTGAGTGGCTTTCTAGGCTAACTTCGGGCAGCTTCCTCATCCTCTCATAGCGACAACACCGCCCCATACATCCACATTGTGGGGTCGGGTTCATCCTACACATTAGTAGGTTCACATCAGTTACAAAGCAACAGGCAGATAATCAAGTATATGCAAGCATGCTTCCCTCCCCTACACTCACACTCCGAGTAGTCCTTCAGTCTACAAGTTTTAGTTCTCAGCTTCTTACAGACTTTTAGGCAAGCCTTCAGGTCAATTAACCTGAGCTCTCACTTTGTCACATCCCGGGTTTCAAAGTTTATTTCTTTATTACTAACCCTTATCCTATGTAGCAATGGAACCTGAAATGGGGTATTACCACTATATTTCCTTCTTAGAAATACTAGGCTGGATATCCAATAGCAATTAATACAAACATTCCTTAATAATACTTCAAACTTGAAAGAGTTCAAATATTGCTATCAACTACTAAATTAAACAAGTGTTCATGTCTATCTTTGCTTAAAAACATGTCTATCTTTGCTTTAAACAATTAAGCTTTCATCTTCTTCGGTTTAGGCATCAGGGCCTCGCTCTACTTTCAGTCCCCCAGTCCCATGCATAACTAGGTCAACTGAAAACAAAATATTTCATAAAAGCGAGATAAATCGAGTAAACAATCACCTCTAACAGTCAACTATGCACACAAAATCATTTTGAAAACATTTTAAGGGGGGTAGGGGAACAACAAGACCTCAAGGACATGTTCCCCATTCACATAACCATCCATGCTTACAAGATTGTAGTGATGCACATTTATAATCCATGATCCAACCACAACTGTCAGATTTAAAGGTGAGCGACCCCACTAGGTCTCATGCCTGCGCTTAGGTTTAGCGCAACCATTTAACTCTATCCTGATCACCGCTTGCTATGGCAGTTACCGCTTAAATTTTTCCTGGCCTTCCATCATCAGGGATGGTTACTGCTAACCTAGGCCATGTCCCAATAGGGCACGTGGCTACTCACATGCATGCACTAGTTTCACGGGGAAGGCTAATGGCCTTCAGTCAACACAATTAGTTCAAGTCTCACCCAGCTCAACCTTTACAATTACTGTTACACTTCTATATATTAGAGGTCGATTTAACATGTAATATTCATTCAGTTTTCACCCACTTACCAAGTCCCAAATTCACAACATAGCACGTCATGCACATTCTACTACGCAGTCACATTTAATTGACTCATGCTTTCATTCCATCCAAACAGCATAACCAAAATCAATTCCGACCATGTTCAATGCACACGCGATTTTTAAACAACTCAGTAAAGAGTTAGGGCGTGATTGTTACCTGGATACCACACAAGTCACGGGCTTAGTTACTATTTTGAGCTTACGGCTCAGCACCTGGGCCAAAACATAGCCCACACTCAATCTAAAATAGAATAGACTACGTCCGTAGCCCCTGCATTACTACCAATTGTTTTCTAGAATTGTACTCATATTTTAGGCTCCCAACTGAAACCCAATCCTGGATCCAAATTTGACCAGAATCTGGGTCTGCCTTTCAGAACCCATAACTTCTACTCCAAGTGTCCAAATCCCAGCTTCTTATCTAATATAGAAAGTCATGTCCATCCTCTACAATTTCCATGTTTAGGGTTTTGCTGTATTCTCCCCCGAACTAGACCTTTCTCTTGTTTCTTTTCACGATGTCACTGATTGTCGCGATCTAGTCAATCTGTGCTAACTTGACCATAACCTGGGCTACATTACTCCAATTTATTCGATTCAAAAACTAGATTATGTGACCTATGCTAATGCATCTACCCTAAAAATTTCACAATTTTTAGTGAGCTAACCCGTCCTTGCTGAATTTCCAAAATTAATGTAAGTGCAGCCCCTTCCAACCCAGTAGGTTCCATCCTTCTTTTCTAATTCAACTTCCCAACCCCATAACTCCCGACATCAAAATTTTGACTTCTTACTCATTATAGAAAGAACAGTGTGTCTACTACAATTTTTATGTTTAGTGATTTCATAAACTCCTACGGTTATAGGTTAAAACTCCTAAAATACAAGGACTATCCCTGACTGCCCTAGTTTGGATAGTCTTCAGTAAACGAACCATAAATCATTCAATATAAGTCAAAATCCCTCGATTCAAAAGCCATAGTGTAGGGGACATATCGGCCCATCTACCCTCAAATTTTCACAATTTAAGATAAGTAGAATAGCATAAATACATTTTTAAAGACACGTCAGTTTTTTGACTCCAATCAGTGGCGTGTTCTTCCCCAATTCGAACACAAGATCCAATCTTTTCGCCTTAGCACCCATGATGTTAATTCTCATAGCACCCCAACATGAAATCTAATGAGCCTTCTCCTCCCCCAAGTCATCCAAGTGAAGGAAGTCTAAAATTTGGTATCAAGAACGCAAGAAAACTGTTATGCACTCACCTTGATGCGATTCCTCAAAGGAGTGTTTAAGAACATCCTCACCTATGGGATTCAAGTCTGAAATTTATAAACCCATCACAAAATTAGAGATTTAAATCTTTGAAATTGAAATTTACAAGGAAAAACAAAGAAACCCTCAATCTTGGATGGTTGGAAGTAGAGTCCTACATGGGTGCGCATGGTATGCAAGGACTCACGACAATAGAGTGGAGGAGAAGGAGGAGCGGTGGCACGGTGATGTCAATGGGGTGGCACCGGTGCACAGTGGTGTGAGGGAGGTGGTGCGGGAGAGGGGAGAAAGAGAGCGTGCGTAGAGAGAGGAGCGGTTTAGGAGAGGAAGATAGAGAGTGAGGAGAGGAAG
The DNA here is from genome assembly GCA_002740545.1 of Lophocereus schottii. NCBI lineage: Eukaryota > Viridiplantae > Streptophyta > Magnoliopsida > Caryophyllales > Cactaceae > Lophocereus > Lophocereus schottii. Next base: position 263 of record NCQV01105758.1, on the reverse strand, counting down.
AGAGAGTGTGTGAAATCTAGGGTTTCAAGGCTTTAGGGTTTAATAGGGGGTAACTCAGTTGGGTCGAGCAGGGGAACGAAGGAGAGGGGTGCAGGGTTTGCATGGTTTCATGAAGAAGAAACCCCCAAAAAATAATTATATATATTCTTTTAAAAACAAAAAGTTTGAATCCAAAATTTAGCGAAAAAGAAAATAAATAGTTCCCGCATTGACTTGGATTAACTCAATGAGGATCTCAGATCGGTCCATGTCAAATATGAATT
>NCQV01105737.1:6612-18107 GCA_002740545.1 Lophocereus schottii | reverse complement strand
ATCATTAAGACATTAGCTTTCAAGTCCAAGTATTCAAAGTCAATCATGCATAGTCAAAGTCAAGAGATCAGGGCATTTTATTCAACCTACCAGTTTTAGTCTAAAATGGCACGGTAAAATGTTTTAGTAGAAATCTCCTACTCAAACATGATTTAACCTTGATTTCTTTACAGGGGGTTTTGCACACAGCCTATGGATTTCCTCCATGGCCTGAGATTAAAATCATGCTCACTTTTGATTGGTGGAAACAAGGGTTGAATACCGGGCTGAAAGCTATTTCTAAGAACCCGGTAAGCTGCTGCATGTTTTTCCTGTTCAAGAAGGTTTCCTTAGCTTGTTGCTTGCTTGTTAGCTTCACTCATGATTCAAGACTACCAGAAACATAATCATTTACTATAAACATGCCTTGGAAAGAGCCTAGCAAATGAGAAAACAAAGGAAGAATTAGCACCATGCATTATGATTGGCCAGTTAAAAAGGGAGCATGCTTTACGGCTGCTGTTCTCCACTTCTTTTCTAGTAAACTAATGTATTAGCTTAATTAAAGTGTATTAAAGTTAAGTACATCATTTGTTTTGCTTTCCTTAATGTTCTACTTGTAATTACTTTAGTTAAGCAAGCATGTAAAGTAGTTTAGCCTTAAGCTCATAGATTAGAAGACGTTTCCTTCCTAGGGAGGAAACCTCATTCTATCCTGTATGCTACCTAGTTTCTTGCTTGGTTGTGTATTAATGCCTTACCAAGGCTCATTTTGTAAATAGAACTTGAATATTGAATGATAACCAGAATTGAGAGCACTTTGCTTTCGTTCCCTTAAATACGTCACTTACTTATCCTTAATTTTGTCGATTACGGTGGTGATCAAGTAAGTCCTAAACCTTGACTAGGTGGTGTTTCTATATCGTAATCACAGTTTGGGGACCCTAAACTCAAGTTTAGTGGTGATTCTATATCTAAACAAGAGTTTAGTCTATCCTTTATTCAAACATTCACCCACGGATTCACCTGGACTTTAGCTTGAATTCAGTTTGCTTTACTTTAGCATTGAAGTCAGGTTTAGGCGTTTATGATTCCCTTCCAAGATAAATTATATTTGGTGCCAGAGCTTTGGTTTCTCCTTGGCCTGGTACATCGCTCCACTTTTCAGGATCACACCCATTTAATTCCAAACACAATCCTTATTTAAACTTAAACACAATCCGAGATCAGGATGAGTTCTAGGCTTCTAGCATGAGTTTGGAAGGGAAATTTGATGCTCTTATAAGGCAGAATGAAATGTTACTAAAGAAGATCCATGAGGATTCTCAACATAACTATGAAACTCAGGCTCAAAATGAGTACTTATGAAAGCAACTTGGTTCCTTCTTAAAGCAAAAGCAAAAGATGAATGAAGAACCTCTCCTATCTGAACCAAGAAGAAAATAGCAATCTTTAGTCATAACCTTAATTCATCTAGTGAAGATGAACCGTTGAGAATGACTAGACCAAAACCACGATTTCAATCTAGTACAAATGATTTCAAGGTTAAAATCTCGGAGTTTGAAGGTAGGCTTGAGCCAGAAGAGTTTTTAGATTGGTTGCATACTGTTGAACGCGTATTTGAGTACAAAGATGTTCCAGAGGACAAGAAGGTTAAGTTAGTGGCCTTAAGACTTAGAAAATATGCTTCATTGTGGTGGACTAACCTATGCACTAAACGGGTTAGAGAAGGAAAGTCTAAAATCAGAACATTGGACAAGATGAAGTCCAAGCTTAAGGCTAGGTTTCTTGCCCTACCTATGTTCAAGATTGCTCTTCTCAACTTCATAATTTGACTCAAGGCGATCTGAATGTAGAGGAGTACACAAGGGAGTTTGAGAAGCTTGTAGTTAAAGGTGATTTATAAGAACCCGAAGCGCAAACCATTGTTAGATACTGAGAAGGTCTTGATCCTAGATGTGCTAATGTGGTTGATTTGCAAACCTACACCACTTTTTAACAAGTTTGTGTTCTAGCTCACAAGGTTGAGCAGTAAAAGAAAGCTAGACAACCCCTAAGCCATAAAATCCTAAGCCCTTTAGCCGGAACCAACCCTTTAACTAGGGCTGTTATAATCCTATTTCCAAGGTACAAAATCTATCCTCTTGCTTTTCATAAAGAACCTCGGCTCCACAAAAGACCCAAATTCCTCAAAATAGACCCCATCCAAACCCCATGAATAGTAGAAGATGCTTTAAATGCTAAGGGATTGGGTATATAGCTTCGGACTGCCCAAACCATAAGCTAATCACCTTAGACGAATGGTCAGCTATGAAGGAGGTGTTTGAACAAGAAGAAAAGGAGGATGATTATGAGGATGAGCTTCAGGAAACTCAAGAAGAAGTACTAGAAGAGGCTAATGAACATGAATTGCTAGTCTTGAGAAGAGTTCTGAGCAACTAGAAGGGAGTGAAAGATGAACAAAGAGAGAACATATTCCATTCCCATTGTATGGTTGAAGGGAAGGCATGTTCCTTGATTATTGATCGAGGAAGTTGTACAAATGTGGTTTCTCTAAGGATGATTAAGAAGCTAGGATTGTAGACCATGACTTATTCACACCCTTATAACATTCAATGGCTAAATCAAAGCAAGGAAATCTAAGTGAACTCACGTTGTTTAGTTTCTTTCTCTACTGGAAAGAAGTATTAAGGAGAACTTTGATGTGATGTCATTCGTATGGATGCTTGTCATATGCTTTTGGGAAGACCATGGCTATATGACTGTAAGGTTATGTATAATGGTTACTTGAATACTTACGGATATACTAAGGATGGTAAGAAGATCACTTTGGCCCTTTTACCCCTACCAAAACTCCATGAAGTCAAGCCTCAAAACAGGCCAAACCATTCTGATTTTCAACTAGTAGTTACTGAGCCATTGTTAAAGGCCTCTTAGCATGAATTCAGGTCCTTTAAGGAGTGGGTTTTAAGCATTCAAGATGAACCAAAAACCCCCTTACCCACTCACCCCGTAGCTGAGACACTCATTCCAAACTTCTGTCACTTGTTTCCTGAGGAGATACCCACGGGTTTACCTCCTAAAAGGGATATCCAACACCATATTTATCTCATTCCTAGTTCCATCCTACCTAATAAGCCAGCTTATGGGATGAATCCAAAGGATACTATGGAGATACAGCGGCAAGTTAAAGAATTGACGTCTAAGGGCTTAATCGATGAGTCCTTATATCCTTATGTTGTGCTTGCTCTTTTGGTGCCTAAAAAGGATGGTAGGATGCATATGTGTGTGGATAGTGGAGCCATTAACAAAACTACAATCAGGTATACGTATCCCATGCCTAGACTTGAAGACGTGCTAGATGAATTAGATGGGTATAAGTTGTTTTCAAAGACACACGCTAAGGATTCCCCCTATAGCCTGAGATTAAAATCATGCTATCTTTTGATTAGTGGAAACAAGGGCAGAAGACCGGGCTGACACCTATTTCTAAGAACTTGGTAAGCTGCTGTATGTTTTTGGTCCTTAAGAAGGTTTCTTCTACTGGTTGCTTACTTGTTAGCTTCACTCATGACTCAGCGCAGCCAAAAACACAATCATCTGCTACAAATACGGCTTGGAAAAGAGCCTGGCCAATAAGAAAACAAAGGCAAAATTAGCACCATGCATTCTGATTGGCTAGCCGAAAAGGGAGAATGCTTTACGGCTGCTTTTCTCCACTTCTTTGCTAGCAAACTTATGTATTAGCTTAATTAAAGTGTATTAAAGTTAAGTACATCATTTATTTTGCTTTCCTTAATGTTTTGGTTGTAATTAGTTTAGTTAAGCAAAGCCTAAAGCGCATAGATTAGTTTGTTTAAGACATTTCCTTCCTAGGGAAGGAAACCTCATTCTAGCTTGTATGCTGCCTAGTTGCTCGCTTGGTTGTGTATTAATGCCTTACTAAGGATCATTTTATAAATAGAACTTGAATATTGAATGGAAACCAGAATTGAGAGCACCTTGCTTTCATTCCCCTAAATACTTCACTTGTTTATCCTTAATTTGGCCGATTAAGGTGGTGATCAAGTAAGTCCTAGACCTTGATTAAGTGGTGTTTCTGTGTCGTAATCGCAGTTTAGGAACCCTAAACTCAAGTTTAGCGGTGATTCTGCATCTAAACACGAGTTTCGTCTATCATTTATTCAAACATTCAACCACGGATTCACCTAGACTTTAGCTTGAATTCAGTTTGCTTTGCTTTAGCATTGAAGTCAGGTTTGAGCGTTTGTGATTCCCTTCTAAGATACATCAACAGCTGAAACTCCTTAGTCCCCTGACAAATCAACCTTATAAGCATTGTCGTTAATCTTTTCAAGTACCTCAAAAGGACCATCAGCCCTTGGCAAGGGCTTGTTCTTCCTTTTTAAAGGAAATATCTCTTTCCTTAAGTGTATCCATATGAGGTCTCTAGGTTGAAATACCACCTTCTTCTTGTGTTTTTTGGCTCGAGCTTGGTAGGATGGATTGGTCTTCTCTATTCAGCTCCTCACCAACTCATGTATATTATGGATTTCTTCTACCCTTGCTGCTGCATCCGCACTCGTCTTTTGATCTAGAGGTCATGGAGTAAGATCAAGTGGCCCTTAGACCACCTTGATTGGTGATAGACCGATAGCCTTGCTAGGAGCCCTGTTATAAGCGAACTCTGCATGGGGTAAAAGCAAATCCCAAGCCTTGGCATGAGGTTTAATCAAGGCCCTTGGAAGAGTTCCTAGGGTTCGATTTGTAACCTCAGTTTGCCTATCAGTTTATAGATGGCAAGCGGCATTATACTTGAGATGGTATCTAATTTCCTCCACAAAGTAATCCAGAAATGGCTAAGGAACTTCGTATCCCAATCAGAAATAGTTGATTTAGGTATACCATGTAATCTAGCCACCTCCCTGAAATACAACTCAGAAATATGTGTAGCATTATTAGTTTTATTGCATAGAATGAAATAGGACACTTATGAGAACTTGTCCACCACAACAAAGACTGAGTCTTTCTTCCTTTAGGTTTTAGGTAGTCCAAGAATGAAATCCATACTTACATGAACCCAAGGAGTAGTAGGAATAGGCAAAGGTGTGTAAAGGCCATGGAGCAAGGAGTGACTTTTAGCCACTTGACAAGTCCCATACCTCTTCAAAATGTCCTGTACATCTTTCTCCAAACCTGGCTAGTAGTAATGCCCCCTTAGCATGATGAGTGTCTTGTTTTCAGCATTTTGACCAACTAGAGAACCTCCATGAACTTCCCTGATTAAGAGCTCTCTTATGCTACACCTTGGTACGCACAGCCGTGTACCCTTGAAAAGAAACCCTTCTTGAATAAGGAAATCACCTTCGGGGTGTTTTGAACATTTAGTAAACAACTCCCTAAAGTCTTCATCTTTAGCATATAAAGATTTTACATGCTTAAATCCAAGTACATAAGCATCTAATTAAAAGAAAAGTGGATATGCCTTTGTGAGAGACCATTGCACCTTGGTTAAGCTCTCCAGATTTGTGCTTGATTCTGAAGTGCAATGACTGGAGCAACTCAACCCACTTAGAATGGCATGAGTTTCACTTATGTCAGCCTTGAATATACATCAAAGCCTTGTGATCAGAATGGAGAATAAACTCACTTGTAATCAAATAATGACTCCAATGCTCTAAACATCTTACAATTGCATAGACTTCCTTATCATAGGTGGAGTACTTTCTTCTTGAATGATACAATTTCTCACTAAAGAAGGCTAATGGTTTACCTTCTTGAGAACAAAGACCACCTATACCAACTCCGAAGGCATCACATTCATCTTCAAAGATCTTACTAAAGTACGACAAAGAGAGGACTGGTGCTTGAGTAAGTCTTTTCTTGATCTCCAGGTAGATTGAGCTTTCGGTGTCTAAAGGAATGATGTACCTTTCATAACTTCAGTGATGAGAGCCTTGACTGTCCTAAAACTTTGAATAAACCTCCCGTAAAAAGAAGCTAATCCATGAAAAGCTTGAACATCATGAATTGACTTAGGAGTTGGCCATGACCGAATAGCTTCAATCTTGCTTTCATCTACCTCTATACCATCACCAGCGATAATATAACCCAAGAACGTTGCTGCAGGAGTGAAACAGGCACATATCTTAAGGTTACCAAAGAGTCTATCATGTTCCAGAACAAGCATAACTTGAGTTAAATGGCCTTGATGCTCATGCTCATCATTGGAATAGATTAGGATATCATCGAAGTAAACCACCACAAACTTGCCCATGTACGGCCTGAAAACTTGATTCATTAATCTTATAAATGTGCTAGGTGCATTTGAAAGACCAAAGGGCATAACCAACCATTCATAAAGCACTCCCTTAGTCTCAAAGGTTGTCTTCCATTCATCACCTTCTCTAATCCGAATCTGGCAGTACCCACTTCGAAGGTCTGTCTTTCAAACCCCTTAGAGCCATGTAATTCATCAAACATATCTTCAAGTCTAGGTATGAGATACCTATACTTGATTGTGATCTTTTTAATGGCTCTACTATCCACACACATATTCATCCCACCATCTTTTTTTGGAACCAAAAGGGTAGGCACAACACAAGGACTTGAGAACTCACGGATTAAGCCCTTAGACTTCAATTCTTCAACTTGCCATTGTACCTCTATTGTATCCTTCAGATTCATCCTATAAGCTGGCTTATTAGCTAGGATGGAACCAAGAATAAGATCAACGTGATGTTAGATATCCCTTTTAGGAGGTAAACCCCCGGGTATCTCCTCAAGAAGCAAGTGACAGAACTTTTGAATGAGTGTCTTAGCTATGCGTTGAGTGGGTAAAGGGGTTTCTGGTTCATCTTGAATGCTTAGAATCCACTCCTTCAAGGCCTTAAATTCTTGTTGAGAGGCCTTTAACATTGGCTCACTAACTACCAGTAACAAATCAGAATGATTTGGCTTGTTTTAAGGCTTGATTTTGTGGAGTTCCGATGGCGGTAAAGGGGATAAAGTGATCTTCTTACCATCCTTAGTAAAGAAGTAAGTGTTTAAGTAACCATTATGAATAACTTCATGGTCATACAGCCATGGTCTTCCAAAAGCATATGACAACCATCCATAGAAATGACATCACACCAAAGTTCATCTTGATAGTTCTTTCCAATGAAGAAAGAAACTAAGCACCGTGAGTTCACTTGGATTCCCTTGCTTTGATTCAGCCATTGAATGTTGTAAGGGTGTAGATTAGTCATGGTTTGTAATCTTAGCTTCTCAATCATGCTTAGGAAAACCACATTTGCATGGCTTCCTACACCCATAATCACAGAGCATACCATACAACGGGAATGGAATATGTTCTCTCTTTGTTCATCCTTCACTCCTTTGTGTTTGCTTAAGACTCTTTTCAAAACTAGCAATTCACCTTTATCAGCCCCTTCCACTACTTTTTCTTAGGTTTCCCCTAGCTTATTCTCATAATCATCCTTCTTTTCTTTCTCTTTAAACATCTTGTTCAAAACTGACCATTCGGCTAAAGTGATTACTTTGCGGTTGGGACAGTCTGAAGCGATATGCCCAAGTCCTTGACATTTGAAGCATCTTTTGTTGCTCATGGGATTGGGATTGGATCTATTTTGAGTGGTTTAGATCTTTTGTAGAGCTGCAGTTCTTTGTGGAAAGGAAGGGGATGGATTTTGTGGCATGGAAATGGGTTAGAACTCCCCTTGTTAAAGGTTTGATTCTAGGCAAAGGGCTTAGGATTTTGTGGCTTAGGGGACTATCTAGCTTAGACTTCGTCTTCTCCATTGTTCTGATTTTAAACTTTCTTTCTCTAACCCATTTAGCACATAGGTTAGTCCACCATAATGAAGCATATTTTCCATGTCTTAAGGCCCCTAACTTGACCTTCTTGTCCTTTAAAACATCTTTGTACTCAAAAACTCGTTCAACAGTAAGCAACCAATCTAAATACTCTTCTGGATCAAGCTTACCTTTAAACTTCGGGATTTCAACCTTGAAATCATTTGTATTAGCTTTAAACCGTTGTTCTGGTGTAGTCATTCTCAATGGTTCATCTTCACTAGATGAATCAAGGTTATGACTGAACACTTGTTCTTGCTTTCTTGGTTCAGATTAGAGAGGTTCCTTATTCATCTTTTGCTTTTGCTTCAAGATGGAACCAAGCTGCATTCGTAGATACTCATTCTGAGCCATAGTTTCTAATTCACGTTCAGGATCCCCATGGATTTTCTTCATTAGCATCTTATTTTGCCACAAGAGAGCATCAAACTTCTTTTCCAAACTCGTGCTAGAACCCATCTTGCTGTCGGATTGTGTTTAAGCTCAAACAAGGAATGTGTTTGGAATTGAGTGGGGAATGAATATGTAAGGGTGGGGAGGATACCAAGCCTAGGTGAAACCAAAGCTCTGACACCAAATATGATGTATCTTGGAAGGGAAACACGAACACTCAAACTAGAATTCAAAGCTAAAAGCAATGCAAACTAAATTCAAGCAGAAGTTTAGGAGAATCCGTGGATGAATGTTTGAATGAAGATAGACAAAGCTCTTCTTTAGACACAAAATCACCACTATACTTGATTTTAGGGTACCTAAATTGCGATTAAGATATAGAAACGCCACTTAATCAAGGTTGAGAGCTTACCTAATCACCACCTTAATCGACCAAATTAAGAACAAGTGAACCATTTAGGGGAATGAAAGCAGAGTGCTCTCAATTCTGGTGTTCATTCAATATTCATGTTATGTTTGCAAAATCTACCTTGGTAAGGCGTTAATACATGGCAAAACAAGCAACTAGGCAAATACAAGCTTAGCATAAGGTTTTGTCCCTAGGAAGGAAACGTCTTAAACAACCTAATTTATGCACTTAAGGCGAAACTAGTTCTCAAGCTTGCTTGACTAAACTAATAACAACCAGAATTTAAAGCAAAGCAAGACAAATGATGTACCTAACTTTAATAAACTTTAATTAAGCTAATAAATTAGTTTACTAGAAAAGAAGTGAAGAAAAGTAGCCGTAAAGCATGCTCCCTTTTTCGGCTGACTAATCCGATTACATGGTGCCAATTCTTCCTGTGTTTTCTCATTGGCTACGCTCTTTCCAAGGCTTGTTTATAGCAAATGATTGTGTTTCTGGCTGTCATGAATCATGAGTGAAGCTAACAAGCAAGCAACCAACTGAGGAAACGCTCTTGAAGAGAAAAGACATGTAGTAGCTTACTGGGTTCCCAGAATTAGTTTTCAGCACAGTTTTGTGCCTTTGTTTCCACCAATCAAAAGTGAGCATGATTTTAATTTCAGGCCTTGGGAGGAATCCTTAGGGTGTGTACAAACCCCCTTATAAAGAAATCAAGGTTAAATCTTGTCTAAGTAGGAGATTTCTACTAAAATATTTTACCGTGTAGTTTTGGACTAAAACTAGCAGGTTGAAAAAAATGCTTTTATCCCTTGACTTCAATTGTGCATGATTGGCTTTGAATGCTTGGACCTAAAAGCTAACATTTTAAGGATCCCAAAAATGTAAACATATTAAATTAAGACACAACGTAGCTTAAGAAATCAGACGAACAAAATCGGATAATTTCTGGCTATTTAACCCAGTTGCATCAGTTTGGTTCTTCTCTAAAATTTTAGCCATAGCTTGGACTTTGGAACTTGTATTAGATGTTGCTGGACTCTCAGGATCCTCTTTCATGTCTTGGCTGAAGCGGACTCCATCATCTAACTGGCCATTTTGGGATCAACAAAACCATTAACATGCTCAAGGAACACTTCTATTAGCTGAAAATGGGTGATGATGTTCATAAAGTGATTTGTAATTGCTCTCTTTGTTAAAGGGCCAAAAGTCAATTCCACCAAGGATTGTATACTCCGCTGCCTATTCCTAATGGCCTATCGGAGGATGTAAGCATGGATTTCATAGCTTCCTTCCCTAGAACTCAAAGGGGCAAGGATGCTATTATAGTGGCAGTGGACCGTTTCTCAAAGATGGATCACTTTATCCCTTGTGAGAAGACCGATGATGCATCTCACATAGCCCATCTCCATTTCGAGGAAGTTGTTAAGCTTCGTGGTATTTCTAAGAACACAGTCTCTTATCAAGATATAAAGTTTCTTAGTCATTTTTGGAGATGTTCATGACAGCTCCTCGGTACCAAGCTCTTACATAGTACCTCCCATCATCCACAAACTGATGGCTAAATAGAGGTCACCAACAAGACACTTGCTAGTTTACTTAAGAGCTTGGTGAGTAAGAATATCAAGGAATGGGATCTCAAACTCCCCCATGGCGAGTTTGCATACAACTGAACTCTAAGCTTTATCACTTCACACTCAAGTCATGCTATGGAATCAACCCTCTAACTCCACTAGAACTTATACCACTTCCACTTGAGTCTAGAGTGAGTTATGAGGTTGAGGAGAGGGCCAAGCAAATGAAGAAACCACACCAACAGATTCAGGCCAACATTGAGAAGACTAATGACATATATAATGCTAGGGCTAATAAGCACTGCAAGGGTATCACCTTCAAACCTAGAGATTTGGTATGGTTGCACTTGAGAAAAGAGAGGTTTCCTTCAAGGAGGAGGAATAAACTCATGCCAAGAGAGGGTGGTCCTTTCAAGGTCCTTGAGTAGGTGAATGACAATGCTTATAAGCTAGAGCTACTCAAGGATATTGGTGTATCTCCTGCATTCAATGTGGGCGATCTCACACCCTACCTTGAGGATGAAGAAGATGGTTATGATTTGAGGGTAAATCACATTCAAGAAGGGGAGGATAAAGCAAATGTCATGCCTACACAAGTCCAAGAGAGCTCCCACATCCTACTTAGTGCTCATAAGCTCCATCAAAAGGGGCTTGGTTCATGTACCGAATTGGAGCTCCAATTCGAACCCCATCCTAAGCCCCTTCGATGTCTTACTCTTATCATTTGGGAAGGCCAAGAGTCTTCCTAAGAGGTTTATGCATCAAAATGGAGTTAAACGCTCGATAAGAATAAGGGAACGTCAAAACAGTAGGTTATGCTTCCTTGATCAGTTCTGGATAGAACATAGTCAAAATTTATACACCTTTTGGAGATGGTTGCTACAGTCATGATTGGAATTAATGCCTACCGTTTTTGAGTTTAATACGCTATCTTTCCAATAAAATAAGTTGCAAGCCATTTGGACTTCATTTGGTGGATCAAATAGTAAGATATTTCCAGACTACACAAAGTAGGGGGAATCTAGCATAATCCAAATTTGGGGCTGATTAAGTTGCCTTAATCGAGTTTAACTTTTGTGAAACTTTAGGGAATGAAAGGGGATCTAAATATTTATCAGTTTAGGTGCCCAAAGGACCCCCTTATGCTACTTTTATCCAGCCCAAAGTACAAGTAAAACACCCATTTTACTAGTCCTAGCCTAGCCATTTGCACTTAGTTTTTCCTTGGGTTTCTATGTGTACTTCTTGCTGTAAGTGGCTTGTAATGATGTGCTTAGGATCTTTTG
>NCQV01105722.1:0-10013 GCA_002740545.1 Lophocereus schottii | reverse complement strand
ATTAGAAAATTACGGCAAGAAATTAAGTCAGTTTTTATAAACATGACCCCCTTTAGTTCATTGTGTGCTCGTGTAGTTCTTTTATTGTTTCTTTGATTTTCGTTTTGAGATATAGAGTAGCTACTTATTTAGATGACATTGAAAAACACAACAAAAAAATATAAAATGTGAAAAATGCAAAAGAATTGAGAAAATTATAAGCCCAAAAAGTTATGCCTCATTGGATGTTAATGATGTGCTTAGAAATTTTGAGGAAACAAATGTTGTTAACTTTGAGCCCAAGTCTACTAAACTTGACGAGCCCATTCTTGAAATAGTGAAACCTGACCCGCCACATTCATGAGGGACCACTTTTATCCTCCCCAAACTTTCCTACAATCACGTTTTGACCTCCTCCTATCCTAAGTATGCGAAATTTGAGCTTAATTTGGATTATATCGGCATGCTTTCTAAATCTACCGACTTCGAAGATCCTTATTTGGTTAATCCTGAGTTTGAGGAAGTTTGTTTATTGACTCACATGACTAAGGTATCAAACGATGTTGTGAGGATGGAATTCATTCCATTTGTTCTCAGATATGATGCTAAGAGCTGGATTTATAGTTTTAAGGTTGGTTCTATTAAATCATGGGATTCTTTTATGAATATCTTCCCTAAGAGATACTTTCCCCCTATTAAGACCATTAGACTTAGGAATAAAATCCTCTCTTTTGCCCAACTTGAATGTGAGCCTTTTTGGAAGTATGAATAAGTTTAAAGACTTGCTTACCAAATGCTCTCACCATGGTTTAGAGAGATGGAATTTGTGCCAAATAGCTTATGAAGGTTGGGATGTGAGTCCTAGGACAATGGTTGAATCTATGTAGGCAAGAGAGTTTCTTTGTAAGAATGCTAATGAGGTTTGGAACTTTCTTAAGGATTTAAGTGATAAGACATATAAGAGAGAGACAATTAGGAAAGCCCCTCGTATTGCATCTATGATTTTTATGAATAATGAGGGCGAGCTACCTAATGGCACTATTGTTTTGGAGGATACTACATTTTATTATAAGCATCAACTTGAAGTTTCCCTTTTTCAACTTGAAGTTTCTCTTTTTTGACCATCTCAACCTCATGATTACATCCCTCCCTCTTGTTCTTATGATTTTCTCTAGGATTGTAGTCTTAACTATGCTCTCACACTTTAAATAAAATGTTTCTTGAGGGTATGATTTATCATTCATTGCATCCCCTAATGATCAATCCTCATCTTCAGACTAGGGATACTGTTGGATGCGATATGGTTTTTGATGATGCACCTTTTTTTTTCCCTCCTTGAGAGAGAATGATGAGAGTGAGAAACTAGTGGTTAATGCTAGTTGTGGTCTTCAGCAGGCATTGTGGCTTCCAAGGATATTTTTGTTAGGGAGGAGTATTTAGTTAAGGAGACTCCATTGGAGGAGCCTTGTGTGGAGGAGTGTGGTAAGGTCACACCTTATGTGGAGCTTGTTAATGCAACCCTCATTGAGTTCCCTTCTGAGAACATCTGAACTTCTATTGTCTTACCTCTTTATACTTCATAATCTCACTCTTTAATGGATCCCTCAATGTCCATCCTCCTCGAGTCGAAGAGTTGTGTGATGCATGCCCCTAATTTAGACCGGACTCATTAGCTTGATGAGGTTATAGGACTTGAGGATTTGGTAGAGGATTTGGGATTCATGCCTAATGTGTGCATTCATACTTCTTATGAGACTTCTAGGCCCTTATCCTCTTCAATGAGTGATGTTGGGCATATGTGTCAATATCATGATTGGGCCCATAGCTTTGATAAGCTTAAGAGAGCTCTCACTTCTATTTCGATGATGTACTTTCTCTAGAATATCCTCCTTGGTACTAATCGTTTTAACTTTTTTTAACGATTGTCCAATTTCATTTGAAAAGTTGCCATGAGCTTTGGGTAGAGATTGCTCAATTTTGGTGAATGACGGAGTGGCTAATGCTCCTTGAGCCCCATGTAGCATCATCTTAGTGAGACGTAGTTTGGGTACATTCTGTACTCAACCTAGTATGATCATTCTAACTCTTCTCTCTTATCCTTTTTCTTTTCTTTCTTTCTTTTTTTACATAGCTGTGGTTACCTAAGATTGTGATTTTCCATGAGTGATCAATTTTGAGGAGAAATTTGGGATTTATTGAGCTGAGATGGCTATGATCACGCTTATTTGATTTGTGTGTTTTGTTTTATGTGTTTACTGGTGGCATGTTTTATTGTGTGAATATTTATTGGCATTGTTTGGTTTTGTGCTTATGGGTGGTGTCATAGCTTTGTATATATATGGTGGATTTGAGTTGTTTGTTTTGTGCTTGGATTGTTTGTGTGATTGCTTTTTGACACCTTAGTTCCCACAATGAGGATATTATTGAGTTTTGGTATGGGGGTAAGGTACCCATTTGTATATATTTTTAAAAAATTTTGAAAAATTTAAAAAGATTTTTATTGCTTTTAGTGTACTTTTGTGCTTTCTTAGGTGACTAATCCGATGGAGCTAAGTAATCGAGTTATATGTAAATAGAGTTTGCAAGATAAGATATCTAGTTGAGGATGTAAATTCGGTTTTTCATAATGACCCCCTCTCATATGTGTGATTTTATGCCTACCCTGCTCACTTTATCATCAATACTAGGATTTTGTTGGTAAGTTGACATGTGAACCTTTTGTTTGTTGAAGTTGCTGTTGAAACTCTTGAAAAATACCAAAAAAAGAGAAAAAAAATAGTTTAAAAAAAGCCTAAAAATGTGAATAAAACCCCAAGCACCAATATTCAAAGCCACTATATCTTTAACTCATATCTTTAATTAGCTTGAATATGTGCTATTTACTTGATTGCACATTTTTAATTTGACACGGGCAGGCCGTGCCAAATTTCTGGAATTCTACACAGAAATAGAGAAGAAACAGAATTTGGCACAGATACCTCGTGCCATCCGGCACTGGGAGCCCTTACTAGATTTCTACATTGTTTTCTTCCTTGTTTCTCCCAAAATTTTTGTGCTTATTAACCCATCCTTGCTTCATGGTTATCACAGGTTATCCCCCAAGGTTTTCTGGGTTAACATGCCCAACTTTCGGCATGCTTTGTACCGATTATCTGTCATTTGAGCAATTGCCTTTATTACCAACAAAAGCAACAGAACACTAACAAAAACCTAATTTACCAACTGTTTGAGCTAAATCTAGATAGAATGAGGTGTAAAATTCACGAGTATCACGCTAGAATAAATAACCCTACCCAAGACTTTGCTCGTCCTCGAGCAAAACAACCTAAACTAGCTAAAATAAAATGAAAAATAAGAAAAAGAAAATCCTAACTCACTTTCGTAGGAATCATAGTTGTATTTAGCATATGTAACAAGTGCTTTAAACCCCTCAGTTTCTCAAATGAAAGAATAAGGTGTCATGAGGGTTTTCAAGTGAAATACCCAAAAAAATCTTTTTAATAACAAAGGAAGATCTTTTTGGTTTTTCAAAACATGTTCATATATACAAATAACAGGAAAATTATGTACATGATTAGGCAATTGCATTACCCTAGTAATCAAATCACCAAATTATATACAACTAGAATGTATAACCAAAAGATATCTAAGTTATAAGAAGCACCCCGACTTCCATTTTTCACTCCACACAACAATATACAATGATATGTACACCTTGGTGCCTATGCAAATGTGTATCAATCCTTATGAATCAAAATTCTAACCATCACACGATTCCCATTTCCTTGTCTAATTTCCTTCTTGGCTCTTTTTTTCCTTTTTTTTCCTTTTTTTCAAGAATAATAATGCACACATCCTAAACTCACTTGAATTACAAATATTCGGGCCTTGCCCAAAAAGGGGTTTTTATTAGAATGTGCAAAGCACTTATTTTATTGTGCAAATAGATGTGTAATCAACTCAAATAGCACATATTCAAGTCAATTAAAGATATAAATAAAGATAGTTGCTTTGAACATTGATATGAAATTGGCTTTAAATAGACCTAGACGCAGCAAATTTGGCATGGTCATGCCATGTGGCCAGGGCAAATTGTGCCAAGTTCCTAGAATTCTATATATAACTATAGCAAAAAAAGGATTTTGAATAGATATCCCGTGCCGCCTGGCACTTGTAGCTCTTGTCGCTTGACATTGGTAGCCCTTACTGAATTTCGGCATTGTTCTTCTTCTTTGTTTCTCCCACAGTGCTCCTTCACCCGGCTTAGCTTCATAGTTATCCCATGTTATCCCCCAAGGTTTTTAGGGTTAATGTGCCTAAGTTTTGGTATGCTTTACACCAATGATCCACCATTTAGGCAATTCTCTTTATTACCTACGAAACCAACAAAACACTAATAGATAACCTAATTTACCAATCATTTGAGCCAAATTTAGGTAGAATAAGGTGTAAAATTCACACATACAGTGCGCGAACAATGCATTTAAACCTCCAGAAGTCCACGTTCAAAGTCACTTTAGGAAAGCTCTTTGATTATGGAGTCAGGTCTAGAGGAATTGAGTCCAATCCATCCAAGATTGAGGCCATACACTAAAATGCAACCATTAAAAAAAAAAATAAATGCAATGTTTTCTTAGGTGTGTACAATTCACTAGTCTATTAATCTCGAAACTGGCAATGACCTATGAGGGAACCCTTAAGAAATTCAGAAAAAACTCTCAAATAGAGTTAAGCAAGGCTTGTCATACGGTTTTTGACACTATAAAAGAATAACTAGCAAACCACCAATTTTACAACCACTGAAGGGGCATCTGCTGTTGTTATTCTGTTTAACAGTGATGGAAATTGCAATAGGCATGATGTTGGTAAACAAAAGTGAAGAAAAAGAAATTTTCTTATATTACTTGAGCAAAAAGTTCTTCAACTACGAGGTTTGGTATTCTTAAATTGAGAAATTATGCCTAGCTCTCATATAGGTTTCCAAAAAATTAACGTAATATATGTTCAATAGTAAAGTAAAGGTCATAGCCAAAATGGATCCATAAAGCATCTCATGTCTTAACATTCCTTCACAATAGGATTTCACAATATGCAGTCCTGCTCTCTAAATTCCATTCAAAATTTCAAGCACAAAAATCGACAAAAGATATAGCAGTATTGGATTTCCTGGTTTACCATCCTATAAACCAAGAGGAAGACAATTATGATTTTTCGTTTGATGATATCCTACTAGACGAAGATGAAACTTAGCAAATTTATTTCAATAGCATCTAATCATAAGAAGTACAACATTGGCATCTTAGTAGCATCACCACAAACATCGTACATCCCGATTACTAGATTTCGGAGTCATAAATGATGTGGCAGAGTAGGAGGCTTGCATCAT
Source organism: Lophocereus schottii (assembly GCA_002740545.1). Classification (NCBI taxonomy): domain Eukaryota; kingdom Viridiplantae; phylum Streptophyta; class Magnoliopsida; order Caryophyllales; family Cactaceae; genus Lophocereus; species Lophocereus schottii. The sequence goes on along the minus strand of NCQV01105722.1, from coordinate 4,648 downwards.
GGGAATGCAACCTGCTCGAGCTCTCTAAATTAAAGTCTTAAATGTGTACAAGGACTCAAGCTTAGTCATAAACCAAATCACTCAATAGTGAAAAGTTAAAAATCAAAACTTGGCCCTTTACCAAGCTCATTTAGAAAAGATAACATCTCCGCGTTGGGGAAATTATTGTCCATGATCATCGTGCCAGATACAGAGTATGAAATGACTACAACCATTGATAAGTGATGCAAACACATATTGCTAGGAGAAATAAGAGGAAAATGAGGAAACTTCCCCATGGCATACTAACATATTGAATTACCCCCCCCTAAAAAGGAATACGCTCTTGATTCCTACAAACTGCCACAAAGAGCACGTTGTCAGCTAGCCTCACGATTCATAGATGATAATGGCGTACAATACATGCAAATCACTTATACGGTTAACTTTGCAATGTGCAAACGCAAAGGAAGAAAAGCTCCTTATGGAGGAAATTTATAGAGATGACTGTAGAATCCAAAAAAATAGGCATCTGTTGTCTAAGAAAATACGAAGGCATGGCTACTATAGGACCATCATAGATAGGGATTGCTTCCATTTTGCCTGAAGGTGTGGAAAATATAAAATGTATGCCTTAGTCCAGCACATGCCTATATTATAGCTACACATACTTACGTCACTATGGTTATTCTTTATTTGTGGAATTGGCATCAAGGGAAAGATCATGCCAAATGGTGACTAATAGCCATGAGTACATTCTAGTGGCCATTGACTATTTCACCAAGTAAGTGGAAGTAGCATCACATGTCAGCCTACCTCTTAAAAGGTTGTAAAATGTCATTACAGCCAGTATTATTTGCCATTATAAGGACCACATGAGCTAATAATCGATCATAGGTCTCATGTGAAGGATAAGACCGCAAACAAACATGGTTGTAGAGGTGACCAACAAAAATATTGAGAACATCCTAAGCAAAATGATAAAGAATTACAAGGATTGGCTTAACCAAGTCCCTTTGGTGTTATGGGGCTACTGAACGTCCAAAAGACTATCTTACAAGTGAAGCCCTTTCTCCCTTGTATTTAGGATGGAAATGGTGCTCTCGGTAGAAGTTGGAATTCCATTGTTGAGGGTTACCCCAGAGGGAGATGTATTAGAAACTGATTGCATACAAGCCTAATGCGAAGAATCAGTAGGAATTAAATCAAAATGATTACAAGCCTTACACCACCTATGAAAATATTAGTAGAGAATGGAAAGGGCTTTCAACTCAAGGGCACGGCCCCGAAACAATAAGGCTTATAATGCACCGGTAAAGACCATGTGATGCTCCTCATCGGCCCATCATTAAGGTTCACGACATAATGGTAAAGGCCATATGATGCTCCTTGTCAATCCATGAGGAAAATTCAGACCTCAATGGACCGGTCCCTACTATGTGAAAGAAATCCACTCATGATAGGTCATGAAATAATGGATATAAACTTGTATCTTTTTGCAACTTGCAAATTTAAGCCTATTGGGGAAGTTTTACTTCTGAAAGGTTTAAAGAAATCAAAAATAAGGTTGGTGCATTGGCAGTACAGGGAAAGCAGCTGCCAAATCCTAGCAACATAGACAAAAGAACTGCCAGATCCAGGTGGCATAAAAATTGTTCCGCCATATCTCATCAGCTTAAAGGGCACTTACGCAAGACCTGGCAACATTCTCCAACTGTCATTAGGTCCGCACCTCAAAAAAGAAAGGGAATTTACAGCCTACGGCTGTCCAAAACATGAAAAATAGAAGAAGGCTTGATAACCCATACAAGATAAAGAAAATGAAGGAGACTTGATAATCTAGTTCTATGCGGAAAAATGAGGGAAAAGGACCACAGCACAATGACCCCATCTAGGGTCCGATCTAATATTTGCAAAGAAAATAAACAATCAATGAAGAAAAAACAATAACAAAATAGGCCAAACATAGCATATAAAACAAAACAATACAAAAGATATGATATTAAATTTCCTTAAGGATTCCTGGGGGATTAATTTAAAAAAGCACAGTTTTTTTCTAATGCCTTTGATCCAGAGGGCTTGCTATAGTGCAGAACCAAAATGCATGGCCAACAAAGACATAACGAAGAGCAGCATTCAATCACGATGACTTGCGGTGGATGCACCTTCTATTTCTACCCTTAATCAACAGCAACACTGGTAGGTACTTCGAGTGTGCTCACCAACCCAAGTGAGGTCAGGCTGTCGGCAAGGAAGTGATAATCTTGTAAAATTAGGATCTTCGTGACGAAGAGGGGAGAACTTTAACTCTAGCCGTGCTTTCTGGATAAGTGACCAGGGAAAATATAAGTGAAGCCATTAGAGGTCTCTAGCATACCCGATAATAAGACCCCTTGAGATAATAGGTGGAACCTTTCTACGAGGAAACTTCGGGATCGCTTGAAACTGCTCCATAAGAGGATAGAGTTCACTTCATGCAAAATGGAAGACATGGAGGTTCATCTTCCAAAATTGTTGTTAATCAAAAACATAATGTCAAGATCCCAAGCACACAGAGAGACTAAAGCAACAAAACTTTGGGGAACAACTTCTCTCAGGCGATTAGTTCCCATGCAATCTATTGAAATATGAAAGTCTCATAAGACAACCATGGAATCTATGAATGAAGAAGGCTTTACTATATTTAAGATGCAAGAAAGTTGAGAGCAATACAGAAAGAGTTTTGGACTGTCTAATTTCAAAGAAAAATCCCCGCGGAGCCAAACCTTCAAGTGGTATAAATTTATTGCCGCTAGGGATTGACAGCATGATTTGAGGGTTAGGAACTGCCACTAGGCCCTGAATTAATGTCACTAAGTCAGCCTTTCCTTGATCGATGTGATTTACCCTCCTTTTTCCTCGCAACCATAATATTCCGAGATTTTGGCTTCCAAAAACTGAGTTGCCACAATATCTAGGAAATATTCCTTATGTAATAAAATTCATTTACATTGTTTTATTTTTGAATTTCCCTTCTAATAAAAAAATTATCATTCAAAATTTCCGCATTTAAAAACTAGGGGGGAGAAGGTCCCACTATTGTGGTCCCTTTTTCTTTTTTTTTCCTTTTAAGTTTTTTTTTTGGGAATTTATTTTTTCTATTCTTTTCTTATGACTCTCTTGAATTTTGGTTTGACCTAACATTTAAATGATAATGCCCTAACATTGAGCTCAATCTTAACAAGGTATGTAAGCACTTAATATCAATGTTCCAACATCGAGCATAATCTTGGCAATGTGTAAACAAAAAAAAAGCCAGGAAAAAAAATGAAATAAAGAGATTCACAATCTCCTATCATTCACCATAAAAAATGCAAACAAAATAATAAAATAAACAAAAAATGTTAAAATACACATCGTCATATAAAAAAAGTCCAAATAAGACATCCGTAAAAAAGAGGGGAATTCCCCTTATAATCCTCTTCCTCATCATCGTAAGGCTCTTCTATGATCTGAACCTCTAGCGGTAGATGAAAGCCAGATAAGCTAGACCTTAACAAAGAGGGTTCCACCAAGTGAAGCAAAGGCTTGAACCAAAGCGCTGGGGAATGCTCGCCCATAGACACCATAAGACCTCGAAATGGCTAGGGAATGATGGATAGCTAGGTCCCTACTAAAACCCCATCATAACCTGTGTAGCCACCTATAGAGTAGATTTCTGCGCAGTAATGGTGGAAATTTTGTCATCCTCTAGGAAGACGTTGAAATCAAGTCACTAGTTATTTTAGCCCAATTCTAACCTTTAAAAAAAAACAAAGGCGACTAAACATGATTAATTAAACTAATTACTCAGTAATCCTAATCTAATTAAGCTAATCTAAAATAAAACACAATTAATATAATTAACATAGAACATCATTACAAGTAATAATAGACTAACAAAGCATCTAGCTTAACTATAAAAGCATTAAATTTTCTAGCTAAGAGAAGAGAGAGAAAGGGGAGTACCTTAAAAGCTTAAACATCCAACAATGAAGCTTAGACCTCCGTTGAGGGCCTCCATTAAAGGAGCAAGTGGATGAAATTTACGGGTTGACCTCCACTTATTGCCACTAGTCAAGCCTATCTGATTCTAATCTAACCGCATAATTAAATCAAAAACTCAAATTTTGAAAGTGGGTTTCAAGTCCCAAGTTGTCGGAGAGAGAAAGAGCTTAAAATTTGCATTCTTGATAGAAGAGATTAAGAGATTAAGAGTAGATAAGAAAGTAGAATACTAGGTAGCAAAGGGAAGCACTATTTTCAAGCAATCAGTGAGCAAAACCATGTACAATTGGCCATTAAAATAAAGAATCAAACCTAACCAATAAGAACTTTAGTGAAAAAGATGGTAGAAGAGAGAGAAACAACGCAAATTGCATCAAAACTTCATTTTTCTTGGAAAGCGGTGTAACGTCCCCCAAATACCAATCACCCAATTATCTTAACCTAACCATTTAATATTCTAATTGAAGCGAAAGTCTTAACATTGGGGGCATTACTACCATTCTAAGTAGGGCAAGGCTCTACATACATACATATATATACATTTATATGTGTGTGTGCACGTGCGTGTGTGTGTATGTATGTATGTATGTATGTATATATGTATGTATATATATAAATGTATGTATATACGCGTGTGTGTGTG
>NCQV01105718.1:0-10278 GCA_002740545.1 Lophocereus schottii | reverse complement strand
TTGAAGTGGCTTTGTGTTTAGGTGGAAAGCTAAGCCAAAGGGAATAGCTTTAGGCTTAGTTAAACATGGGAATGGATATGTGAATGTGGGAAAGTGAAAGGGAATCAAAGTTAAGAATTACTAACTCAATATTAAGCTAGCAAACTCTCCTTAACTCTCTTTGAATCCTTGAGAATAAACACTGAATTGGATAGAAATAAACTCAAAGAATTGATACAGAAACACCACTAACTCAAGTTTAGGGCCCTTAAACTATGATTAAGATACAGATATCACCACTTAATCAAGTTTAAGAGTTCACTTGATCACCACCTTAACCGGCCTATTTAAGGATAAGCAAGTTTAATATTTGAGTGTGCAAAACACGAAAGCACAAATGCTGTCAACTTGGTTTTGATTCAAATCTGATATATTATACAAAGTGGCTATGTGTTCCTTAAATAGAACAATCTAGCAAGCCGCCACACAAGTAAGCACACACCTCACCTTTCTCTCCTAGTGAGGAAATTGTTAACTATGCTTAATCCACATGGTTAGTGCTAACCGTGCTCTAACCTCTCTTTAACTTAATTAAATTACATTTAAAACATTAAACAAAGCTAGTACAAGATGTTTACAACATAACCATGCTTAATTAAACCTAATACAAGCAGCTTAGCAAAAACAAGCAAAGAAGGCAACTTGTAGGGAGCACTTTGCGGCTAGCCAATAGGATCCAAGAACATGTTTTGCTGCCTTTGCCTTCTATTGGTTGTTCTTTTCAAGAGGAATTCCTTCTGCAGCTGATTATTGAGCTTCTAGATAGCTAGGGACGTGTGCCACTCGGCATTGGAAGCAACCAAGTCAAAGGAAACCAACTTGAGAAGGAAAACTAGCTGCTGCTGTAAACTGGGTTTGTGCTAGCAGAATGCAGGGTCTGATTGTAGTCCATGTTTTGCAAGGCAGACGTGCTCATAAATTGTCTTGCCACACATGGTTGGAAAGCTTGAGAAGTCTTCTAACAGCTCTAGAATTACTCAATTTGGAGTTCATCTTCCTGATGAAAATCTCAGAATGGCCTGGCTGGTCTGAACTAGGTCTCAGTCCGCACGGTTTGGAAGATTGACCTGGTCCTTGATCTTCCAGTTGACGTAACTTGATTGTATTACTTGGAACACGTAGCTAACATCTTGGGGACCCAAAATATGTAAAAATACAACACTCAAATCAAAATATATCATAAGAAATAAAAAGAACAAAACCGGGTACATTCTGGCCCTGCTGGGCAGTTTTGACACCTTGGGTTTATTTGCTAATTTGATTGGGTGAATGAAGTCCAAATGAGATGAAGGTGTTTTGGAGTAAAGATAACCTGCTGTGCTTCAGTCCCAATGAAAAATATTGGACTTAAACCCTTAGGATGGTTAAGTAATTACGCACACAAAAACAGGTTAGCTGCTGGAATTAACCCTTGCCCTGTAGTTTCAATGCTTAAACAAAACTTGGATGATTTATTCATCCTTAAACTAGCGTATTGAGCTTACCTAATTGATTTTCTTCCTTTTAAATCAAGGGGATGGAGGGATATCCATCATACTCCCCTTGTTACAAATGATTTGCCCTCAAATCAGATTAGGTAAAGAACTCCTCTTCTTGCTTCATTTCAGGCTAAAATAAAATCAACCATGAAAACAAGCCTCTTTTGAACTTAGAGACTCTCTTCTTTACCTTCCCCTTGCTGATTGGAATGGTGGACGTAGGGGACTCCTTGATCACGTTTCGAGCTACTTCTTCATATGCTCTTAATTCAGAATTAGGAGCTTTCAGTAATGGTTCTGAAATGAATTGACAGAAATTTGGTTTGAGTGTTTTGGATGTGAGTGGAGTGTGGAAAAAGGTTGATGGCTCACCAAAGGTCATAAAAAGAATACTTTGATTCTCTTTGCCCTTTGGTGGGTGGCGGTAAGTGTCTAAGGTGAGCATTTCACCTCATATGTCTCGATCTCTTTCTCCTCGAGATCATCTTCGTCATCCTCTTTCTTTTCCTCCTCTAATTCAACCTCCATGGCTGCTTCCCATTCGGCCAAGGAAACAATTGTTTTGTTGGGGCAGACCGAGGGTGTGTGACCAAGATCTTGACATTTAGAGCACCTTTTGTTTGGAGGGACTAGGCTTTCCCCGAATACCAAATCATGTTGTCTCATGAGTGCATCAAAAAATGTGTATGGGGCTGATTTGTGGAAGTGGGCGGGTACACTAGGTCAAGGTGAAACCTTTGCCCTGATACCAACTATGATGTAACCACCGAGGGTCCAAGCTAGAACTCAAATTAAAAGTGAAAGTTTACAAACCAAGGGAGGATACAATCATGGGAAACCAAGGAAAAGGGGCAGGTAATATGTTGGTTATGAGGCAACAAACACGTGAGGGAGGAATGGAACTTAGAATCAAGTGATTCTAAGTGAGAATCAAAAGAGAATTTCATGTATTCTGATGAATATCTCAAGGGATGGATAAAACCAAGCTATGATTCACGAAGAACACGAAGCAAACAAGTGAAAGCAACACGGCATGTGGAGGCACAGTCGTGCTTGGTGGCATGGGGTGGCCATGCCACTTTGCTGCCTAGCACGGCTAGGTGTTGTCAAAGTTCACGGTTTTGAAGTGGCTTTGTGTTTAGGTGGAAAGCTAAGCCAAAGGGAATAGCTTTAGCCTTGGTTCAGCGTGGGAATGGATATGTGAATGTGGGAAACGGAAGAGAATCAAAGATAAGAATTACTAACTCAAGATTAAGCTAGCAAACTCTCCTTAACTCTCTTTGAATCGTTAAGAATAAACACTGAATTGGATATAACTAAACTCGAAGAATGGATACAGAAACACCACCAAACTCAAGTTTCGGGCCCTTAAACTATAATTAAGATACAGATATCACTACTTAATCAAGTTTAAGACTTCACTTGATCACCACCTTAACCGGCCTAGTTAAGGATAAGCAAGTTTAGTATTTGAGTGTGCAAAGCACGAAAGCACAAATGCTCTAAACTTGGTTTTGATTCAAATCTGATATATTATACAAAGTGGCTGTGTGTTCTTCGAATAGAACAATCTAGCAAGCAGCCACACAAGTAAGCACACACCTCAGCTTTCCCTCCTAGTGAGGAAAGGTGTTAACTATGCATAATCCACACGGCTAGTGCTAACCGTGCTCTAACCTATCTTTAACTTAATTAAATTACCTTTAAAACATTAAACAAAACTAATACAAGATGTTTACAACATAACCATGCTTAATTAGACCTAATACAAGCAGATTAGCAAAAGTAAACAAAGAAGCAAACTTATAGGGAGCACTTTGCGGCTGGCCAATAGGATTCGAGAACATGTTTTGCTGCCTTTACCTGCTATTGGTTGTTCTTTTCAAGAGGAATTCCTTTTGCAGCTGATTGTTGAGCTTCTAAACAGCTAGGGACGTGTGCCACTTAGCATTGGAAGTAACCCAGCCAAAGGAAACCCACTTGAGAAGGAAAACTAGCTGCTGCTGTAAACTGGGTTTGTGTTGGCAGAAAGTAGGGTCTGATTGTAGTCCAAGTTTTGCAGGGCAGACGTACTCATAAATTTTCTTCCCACATGTGGTTGGAAAGCTTGGGAAGTCTTCTAATAGCTCCAAGTGGAATTACTCATTTTGGAGTTCATTTTCCTGACAAAAATATCAAAATGGCCAGGGTGGTCTGAAACAGGTCTCAGTTTGCACGGTTTTGGAAGATTGACCTGGTTCTTTATCTTGCACCTAACTTAACTTGATTTTATTACTTAGAAGACGTACCTAACATCTTGGGGACCCAAAATATGCAAAAATACAAGACTTGAACCAAAATATATCATAAGAAATAAAAAGAACAAAACTGGGTACGTTCTGGCCCTGCTGGGTAGTTTTGACACCTTGGGTTTATTTGCTAATTTAAATGGGTAAATGAAGTCCAAATAGGATGAAACTTGTTTGGGAGTAAAGCTAACTTCCTGAGTTTCAATCCCAATGAAAAATATTAGACATAAACCCTTATGATGGTTGAGTAATTAAGCACACAAAAACAGGTTAGCTGCTGGAATTCACCCTGGCCTTGTAGTTTCAACGTTTAAACAAAACTTGGACGATTTATTCATCCTTAAACTAGCATATTGAGCTTACCTAATTGATTTTCTTCCTTTTAAATCAAGGGGATGGAGGGATATCCATCATACTACCCTGTTAAAAATGTTTTGCCCTCAAATCAGTTTAGGTAAAGAACTCCTCTTCTTGCTTCATTTCTGGCTGAAATAAAATCAACCATGAAAACAAGTCTCTTTTGAACTTAGAGACTCTCTTCTTTACCTTCCCCTTGCTGATTGGAAAGGTGGATGTAGGGGACTCCTTGATCACGCTTTGAATAACTTCTTCATATGCTCTTAATTCAGAATTAGGAGCTTTCAGTAATGGTTATGAAATGAATTGACAGAAATTTGGTTTGAGTGTTTTGGATGTGAGTGGGCTGGGGAAAAAGGTTGATGGCCCACCAAAGGTCATGAAAAGAATGCTTTGATTCTCTTTGCCCTTTGGTGGGTGGGGGTAAGTGTCTAAGGTGAGCATTTCACCTTCATTTGCCTCGATCTCTATCTCCTCGAGATCATCTTTTTCATCCTCTTTCTTTTCCTTCCCTAATTCAACCTCCATGGCTGCTTCCCATTTGGCCAAGGTGACAATTGTTTTGTTGGGGCAGACCGAGGGTGTGTGACCAAGACCTTGACATTTAGAGCACCTTTTGTTTGGAGGGACTAGGCTTTCCCCGAATATCAACTCATGTTGTCTCACGAGTGGATAAAATCTTTTTTCTAAGCTCATGCTAGAACTCATGGTAGAATCGAATGTGTATGGGGCTGATTTGTGGAAGTGGGAGGGTATGCTAGGCCAAGGTGAAAGCTTTGCTCTGATACCAAACATGATGTAACCGTCGAGGGTCCAAACTAGAACTCAAATTAAGAGTGAAAGCTTACAAACCAAGGGAGAATACAATCATGGGAAACCAAGGAAAAGGGGCACGGAATATGTTAATTGTGAGGCAACAAACACATGAGGGAGGAATGGAACTTAGAATCAAGTGATTCTAAGTGACAATCAAAAGAGAATTTGATGTATTCTGATGAATATCTCAAGGGATGGATGAAACCAAGCCATGATTCACCAAGAACACGAAGCAAACAAGTGAAAGCAACACGGCATGGGGAGGCACGGTCGTGCTCGGTGGCATGGGGCGGTCGTGCCACTTTGCTGCCTAGCACGGCTAGGTGTTGTAAAAGTTCACGGTTTGAAGTGGCTTTGTGTTTAGGTGGAAAGCTAAGCCAAAGGGAATCGCTTTAGCCTTGGTTAAGCATGGGAATGGATTTGTGAATGTGGTAAAGTGAAAGAGAATCGAAGTTAAGAATTACTAACTCAAGATTAAGCTAGCAAACTCTCCTTAACTCTCTTTGAATCCTTGAGAATAAACACTGAGTTGGATAGAACTAAACTCAAAGAATGGACACAGAAACACCACCAAACTCTTAGGGCCCTTAAACTATGATTAAGGTACAGATATCACCACTTAATCAAGTTTAAGAGTTCACTTGATCACCACCTTAACCGGCCTAGTTAAGGATAAGCAAGTTTAGTATTTGAGTGTGCAAAGCACGAAAGCACAAATGCTCTCAACTTGGTTTTGATTCAAATCGGATATATTATACAAAGTGGCTGTGTGTTCCTTAAATAGAACAATCTAGCAAGCAGCCACACAAGTAAGTACACACCTCACCTTTCCCTCCTAGTGAGGAAAGGTGTTCACTATGCTTAATCCACACGGTTAAAGCTAACAGTGCTCTAATCTATCTTTAACTTAAATAAATTACATTTAAAACATTAAACAAAGCTAATACATGATGTTTACAACATAACCATGCTTAATTAAACCTGATACAAGCAGCTTAGCAAAAATAAACAAAGAAGGCAACCTATACGGAGCACTTTGCGGCTAGCCAATAGGATTCAAGAACATGTTTTGTTGCCTTTGCCTTCTATTGGCTGTTCTTTTCAAGAGGAATTCCTTTTGCAGCTAATTCTTAAGCTTATAGACAGCTAGGGACGTGTGCCACTCAGCATTGGAAGCAACCAAGCCAAAGGAAACCCATTTGAGAAGGAAAACTAGCTGCTGCTGTAAACTGGGTTTATGCTGGCAGAATGCAGGGTCTGATTGTAGTCCACGTTTTGTAGGGCAGACGTGCTCATAATTTGTCTTGCCACACATGGTGGGAAAGCTTGAGAAGTCTTCTAATAGCTCCAAGTGGAATTACTTAATTTGGAGTTCATTTTCCTGACGAAAATATCAAAATGGCCACGCTGGTCTGAACCAGGTCTTAGTTAGCACGGTTTTGGAAGATTGACCTGGTTCTTTATCGTCCACTTAACTTAACCTGATTTTATTACTTATAAGACGTAGCAAACATCTTTGGGACCCACAATATGTAAAAATACAAGACTTAAACCAAAATATATCATAAGAAATAAAAAGAACAAAACCGGATACATTCTGGCCCTACTGGGCTGTTTTGACACCTTGGGTTTATGTGCTAATTTGAACGGGTAAATGAAGTCCAAATGAGATGAAACTTGTTTTGGAGCAAAGCTAACTTCCTGAGGTTCAATCCCAATGAAAAATATTAGACTTAGACCCTTAGGATGGTTGAGACATTGAGCACACAAAAACAGGTTAGCCGCTAGAATTAACCCTTGCCCTATAGTTTCAATGTTTAAACAAAACTTGGACGATTTATTCATCCTTAAACTAGCATATTGAGCTTACCTAATTGATTTTGTTCCTTTTAAATCAAGGGGATGGAGGGATATCCATCATACTCCCCTTGTTACAAATGATTTGCCCTCAAATCAGATTAGGTAAAGAACTCCTCTTCTTGCTTCATTTCTGGCTGAAATAAAATCAACCATGAAGACAAGTCTCTTTTGAACTTAGAGACTCTCTTCTTTACCTTCCCCTTGCTGATTGGAATGGTGGACATAGGGGAGTCCCTGATCATGCTTCAAACCACTTCTTCATATGCTCTTAATTTAGAATTAGGAGCTTTCAGTAATGGTTCTAAAATGAATTGATAGAAATTTGGTTTGAGTGTTTTGGATGTGAGTGGAATGGGGAAAAAGGTTGATGGCTCACCACAAGTCATGAAAAGAATACTTTGCTTCTCTTTGCCTTTTGGTGGGTGGGGGTAAGCGCCTAAGGTGAGCATTTCACCTTCATCTGCCTCGATCTCTATCTCCGCGAGGTCATCTTCTTCATCCTCGTTCTTTTCCTCCTCTAATTCAACCTCCATGGCTGCTTCCCATTCGGCCAAGGTGACCATTGTTTTGTTGGCGCAGACCGAGGGTGTGTGACTAAGACCTTGATATTTAGAGCACCTCTTGTTTGGAGGGACTAGGCTTCCCCCGAATATCAACTTATGTTGTCTCATGAGTGCATCAAATCTTTCTTCTAAGCTCGTGCTAGAACTCATGGTAGAATCGAATGTGTATGGGGCTGATTTGTGGAAGTGGGAGGGTACACTAGGCCAAGGTGAAACCTTTGCTCTAATACCAAATATGACGTAACCGCCGAGGGTCAAAGCTAGAACTCAAATTAAGAGTGAAAGCTTACTAACTAAGAGAGGATACAATCATGGGAAATCAAGGAAAAGGGGCACGTAATATGTTGGTTGTAAGGCAACAAACACGTGAGGGAGGAATGGAACATAGAATCAAGTGATTCTAAGTGAGAATCAAAAGAGAATTTGATGTATTTTGATGAATATCTCAAGGGATGGATGAAACCAAGCTATGATTCACCAAGAACACGAAGCAAACAAGTGAAAGCAACACGGCATGGGGAGGCACAGTCGTGCTTGGTGGCATGAGGTGGCCGTGCCACTTTGCTGCCTAGCACGGCTAGGTGTTGTCAAAGTTCATGGTTTGAAGTGGCTTTGTGTTTAGGTGGAAAGCTAAGCTAAAGGGAATAGCTTTAGCCTTGGTTAAGCATGGGAATGGACATGTGAATGTGGGAAAGTGAAAGAGAATCAAAGTTAAGAATTACTAACTCAAGATTAAGCTAGCAAACTCTCCTTAACTGTCTTTGAATCCTTAAGAATAAACACTGAATTGGATAGAATGGATACAGAAATACCACCAAACTCAAGTTTAGGGCCCTTAAACTATGATTAAGATATAGATATCACCACTTAATCAAGTTTAAGACTTCACTTGATCACCATCTTAACCGACCTAGTTAAGGATAAGTAAGTTTAGTATTTGAGTGTGCAAAGCACGAAAGCACAAATGCTCTCAACTTGATTTTGATTCAAATCTGATATATTATATAAAGTGGCTATGTGTTCCTTAAATAGAACGATCTAGCAAGCAGCCACACAAGTAAGCACACACCTCACCTTTCCCTCCTAGTGAGGAAAGGTGTTAACTATGCTTAATCCACACGGTTAGTGTTAACCGTGCTCTAACCTATCTTTAACTTAATTAAATTACATTTAAAACATTAAACAAAGCTAATACAAGATGTTTACAACATAACCATGCTTAATTAAGCCTAACATAAGCAGCTTAGCAAAAATAAACAAAGAAGGCAGCGACTTATAGGGAGCACTTTGCGGCTAGCCAATCAGATTCAAGAACATGTTTTGCTGCCTTTGCCTTCTATTGCTTGTTCTTTTCAAGAGGAATTCCTTTTGCAGCTGATTATTGATCTTCTAGACAGCTAGGGACGTGTGCCACTCAGCATTGGAAGCAACCAAGCCAAAGGAAACCCACCTGAGAAGGAAAACTAGCTGCTGCTGTCACTTGTCTTTCCACACATGGTTGGAAAGCTTGACAAGTCTTCTAACAGCTCCAAGTGTAATTACTCAATGTGGAGTTCATTTGCCAGATGAAAATATAAAAATGGCCAGGCAGGTCCAAACCAGGTCTCAGTCTGCACGGTTTGGAAGATTGACCCAATACTTTATCTTCCACTTGCCCTAACTTGATTTTATTACTTGGAACACGTAGCTAACATCTTGGGGACCCAAAATATGTAAAAATACAAGACTTAAACCAAAATATATCATAAGAAATAAAAAGAACAAAACCGGGTACATTCTGGCCTTACTAGGCACTTTTGACACCTTGGGTTTATTTGCTAATTTGAATGGGTAAATGAAGTCCAAATGGGATGAAACGTGTTTTGGAGTAAAGCTAACTTCCTGAGCTTCAATCCCAATTAAAAATATTAGACTTAAACCTTCAGGATGGTTGAGTACTTAAGCACACAAAAATGGGTTAGCTGCTGGAATTAACTCTTGTCCTGTAGTTTTAATGTTTAAACAAAACTTGGATGATTTATTCATCCTTAAACTAGCATATTGAGCTTACCTAATTGATTTTCTTCCTTTTAAATCAAGGGGATAGAGGGATATCCATCATACTCCATTTGTTACAAATGATTTGCCCTCAAATCAGATTTGGTAAAGAACTCCTATTCTTGCTTCATTTCTAGCTGAAATAAAATCAACCATGAAAATAAGTCTCTTTAAACTTAGAGACTCTCTTGTTTACCTTCCCCTTGCTAATTGGAATGGTAGACGTAGGGGACTCCTTGATCACGCTTCAAACAACTTCTTCATATGCTCTTAATTCAGAATTAGAAGCTTTCAGTAATGGTTCTGAAATAATTCAAACAACCTGTTTTGGTCACTTATTGGTTTCCATAACCCATTAATTTTGGCAAAACTCATATAAGATTATTCTTTTAAGTCAACAACACGTCCAACCAAATTTCACATAATTTAATCCAAATAACGTACTTGATTCTAAAATCAAATTAAATCATTGGTGATTATGAAACCCTAGGTTATGTCACATTGAAGTTTCCATCCAAATCACTAGAAATGGATTTAATAAGATCGCCCACAGCTTTAAATCTGTTTTTTCATGCCAAAGATCACAATATTAAATCAAAGAACTCAGAGTTCATCATTTTCACACCAAGCGAAATCAAATCATTTATAAAATCCAAAATCAAGCAAAGTAGTTTAGGGCTTATACCTTGCTCGAAATATCAAAGGAGGGATGGAGGTGGTGTTTGATGTTAGAGGGTGTTCGGGTGGTGGCTGGTGGCAGTAGGGGTGGTTGGCTGGTGACAGTAGGTGATGGAGACCCGTCTCCTATCATGATCCAAGGCCATCAAGGAAGCCCAAGGG